>CAUYQG010261844.1:0-22547 GCA_963574415.1 Tarsius wallacei
CTGTAGTTCCAGCTACTTGGAAGGCTGAGGCGGAAGGATCGCCGGAGCCCAGCAGGTCAAGGCTGCGGTGGCCGGGAGCGGCCACTGCACTCCAGTCTGGGCGACAGAGTGAGACTCCAACTCAAAAAAAAAAAAAAAGAAGTACACATTCTGAATGCTAAAAAATTTGTATTTTAATGGCTTTAGATTTTAAGATAATATGACAAATGTTAAAAATCAATTTAGTTTATTATATTTTCATCCAATTTTACCTTTGTTTTAAATAAGCTAGGTTTAAAGCAAACACAAGAATGATTTTTAAAATTTATTATCCACAGAGAACAGGGAGGAGAGACAACAGGCAGCCTGTTTTGGAGCCAGAAAGATCCCTCCCACCCGGATCATGTCAGAAACAGAAAGCAGCCTCTGGATATGGGAAATTGTAAGTGCAGGAAATTAGGAACTCAGCGCTTGCTCCGCCATGCACTGGAAGGGCCCCCTGAGTCTCACTGGACTCTAGTCCCTCACAGAAACAGCCTAGATATGGCACAGTGGCAAGATGCCATAGGCTACATGGAGCTGGGAACCCATTTGAACTATGAACTTCTATGGCCAAACCGTCCCCTAGAACTCATTCACTGCATGCTGTACTTGGCAACCAGCTCCCAGGCCAGGAGAGAACCTCAGCCCAGTCATCTTCACTTGCCCTAAGGGGAGGTTCCACCACTAAACACAGCTCTGGTTTGGGGCAAGCTGTAGCAGAAGACTGTTGCTGGAAGAACTTTCAAATTCTGAATGCAGATAGCCTCTAGCAAGGAAAGGGAAGCCAGGAAGTACTATCATCCTATTAACCTGTTTCCTCCCATGTAAACACTTCTGTGCAACGGTTGGCACTGCCATTTCTGTAGCTCTACCACAGTGACCACAGGGCCCATCACCTCTCCAGATTCTCACTGAGTATGCCTTGCTGGGGAGCTGGAACACAGACCAACTGATTCCACCCCAAAAGAAAAATGTTGCTGCAGAAAGAAACTTTGAGTCCTGAGTGCAGCCAGCCTCAGACAAGGAAAGGGGAGCTGGTGGCAGTGGGTGGATTTGGGGAGGCTGTCATCCTGGCAGCCCCTTTTCCCTGTGTGAACTCTTTTGTACAACAGAAGTGGCTCAGCCATCCCTGCAGCATGGCCAGAGGAGCCAGAGAACCAGTTTCCCACTGGGATAGTCAGTCATGCTCACAGGTGGGGAACTGGAGAGTGACTCAGTTTGATCTGGCTCTCCCTGACTAGTTTTTTCCCCTACCCTCCTCAGCAGCTCAGAAACTAAAGAACTTTGAGAGTTTCCATAACCCTACCCATCCTCTGGGTCATCTGCGCACTTCCCTGAGAAAACAAAGGTCAAGCAAAAATGCCCAAAGCCACCATCACAGCTGCCTGTCTTCCGCAAGTACCACCTCCTAGCTGGAGATCAACTGGCACAATCCATAACAACATCCACCATGATAATTCAACCTTGGGAAGGAGATAAAAACAAGGCCTATGCCACTGTGCATCTTGGAAGCTAGTCCACCGACTGAGGCATCAGATAGATTCTCTAAAAGATCCTGCAGAGATGTTAGTCTCTTTATAATTCAGTTCCTTCAACTTTCCATCACTAAATATCTCGCAGGTACCCTCCAGCACCAATCAAACTGTGGCAACCTCATAGGGCAGCTAGACTCAGAAGAGCAGTGGACCCACAGTTGTTGGAACTTTGCAAACTACCACCTCCAGGAGATGGGTTAGTGCGCCACATCAAAAGAGCATCCTGTTAGATAAAAAATAAATACATACATAAAATCCCACAAAAGGCTACCTCAACAGTACCAACCTTATCTAACAAACAAATAAAATAAAATAAATTTAAAAAGAAAGAGAAGAGTTTGCCCTCACAGATGAGGAAGAGCCAACAAAAACCACTGGCAATACCAAAGCCTTAATGAGTTGACATCCAAAAAAGGACCTTCCAGATCACAAGCAATGGAATCCATCCAGAGTAACCTGTCTGTAATGACAGACATAAAATCCAGACTATGGGTAGTAAAGACAGTCAAGGAAAGCTGGGAGAAGATGGAAGCATAGATCATCCAGGCAACAAAAACAGTGCAGGAAACAAATGCTGAGCTGGTCAATATTAGAAAAGTCCAATCTGAACTCCTGGAAATCCAGAATACTTTCCTGGAATTTTAAAGCACAATGACAAGTCTGAATAGCAGAATTGACCAGACAGAGGAAAGAATCTCAGAGCTTGAGAATCAAACTATTGAATTAACCCAGTCAAACAAACAAACAAACAAACAAAAAACAAAAAACAAAAAAAAAAAAAAAGGAGAAAAGGCTGAAGGAAAATGAGCAAAGCCTACAAGAGGTTTGGGATTATGTAAAGAGACCAAAACTATAGCTGATTGGCATTCCTGACACAGAATGAGAAACTGAGAACACCCTGGAACAAGTCTTCCAAGAGATCATTCAGGAAAATTTTCCCTAACTTCCTAGAGAGGCATCCATGTAGATGCAAGAGATCCAGAGAACTCTTGTAAAGTATTACATGGGAAGACTATCCCAAAGTCACATAATAATCCTTCACAGTGAAGTGAGAATGAAAGAAAAAAATCCTGAAGGCAGCTAGAGAAAAGGGAGAAACCACCCACCATGAAACATCCATCAAAATTACAGCAGACTTCTCAGCAGAAACCCTACAAACCAGAGGAATTGAGGTCCCACCTTTAACCTTCTTAAAGACAAGCAATCCCAGCCAAAACTTTTCTACCCCAGCAAGTTAAGCTTTATTAATGAAGAAGAATTAAAATCCTTCCCAGACATCCAATCCCTTGGAGAGTATGCCACCTCCAGACTGACCCTACAGGAGATGCTTAAGAAAGTTCTAAGCACAAAAACAAAAGAATTATTTTACTCATTGCAAAAGCATAGGCAAGCACAAAGTTAACAGATCATACAAATCAACCACAAAACCTAAAATGCAAAGAAGCCTCTTAAAAGCAATATGACAGGAATAAACGCCTGCATATCAATAATTAACTTACACATCTATGGACTGAATGTGCAACTCAAAAGGCATACAGTGGAAAATTAGATAAAGAAACATGATCTATCCATCTGCTGCCTTCAGGAAACCCATCTCACTGCAAATGACACAGACAGGTTCATGGTAAAGGGTTGGAGAAAGATCTTCCAGGAAAATGGAAAACAAAAAAGAACAAGAGTAGCTATTCTTATATCAGAAAAAAAAGACTTTAAGTCAATAAATTTTAAAAAGGACACTGACGGACAGTACATAATAATAAAGACTCAATCCACCAGCAAGAAACATGTCTTGAATATATACATGTCCAGCATAGGAAGACCCAGATTTATAAAACTGTTGCTAGTTAAACTAAGAGAGGACATAGACAGCCATACAATTATAACTATAGACTTTAATATCCTGCGAACAGCCTTAGACAGATTATTGAAGCAAAAAACTAACAAGAAAATTTAGAACCTGAACTCAACACTTGACCAACTGGATTTAATAGATATCTACAGAACTCTTCACCCAACAACCACAGTGTAAACATTTTTTCTTATCAGTACATGGAACATACTTAAAGATCAATCACATACCAAGTCATAGATCAAGGGTAAACACATTTTAAAAGGTTGAAATTATACTAAGCATCTTCTCAGACCAAATGGAATAAAAACAAATATCATCGTCAACAGGAACCCTGCAAAGCACACAAATACATGGAAATTAAACAACATGTTTCTGAACAACTTTTAGAGTAGAACAGAAATGAAGACAGAAATAAAAAGATTCCTGGAAACAAATGAAAACAAAGACATAGCACACCATAATCTCTGTGATACCATGAAAGTGATGCTGAGAGGGAAGTTTATAACATTGTCTGTGCATATCAAGAGAATAGAGGAATTTCCAGTAAAGAGCCTACGTCATACCTAAAGGCACCAGAAATTAGACAAAATTAAAATTATTTAAATAAATTCATAATTAAATGAAGTAGAGATATAAAAAGTTATAGAAAATAATAATGAGACAAAAAGCTGGCTCTTTAAAAGGATCAATAATATTGACAGACCCTTGACCAGACTGACAAACAAAAGAGAGGAAAAGTTCAAATAAACACATTTAGAAAGGAAAAAGGTGGTGTCACAACTGACCCTGAAGAAACTCAAAACGTTATCAGAGATTACTACAAACATGTGTTTGCAAATAAACTAGAATAATCTAGAGGAAGCGGAGGAATTCCTGGTACCACCTTACTTCTCAACTTGAAACAGGAAGAAATTTTAAACCCTAGACAGACCAATAACAATCTAAGAAAACAACTCAAGTATAAGAAACCTCCCCAACAAACAAACAAACAAAACCCTGGGCCAGATGGTTTCTTAGCTAAATTCTACAAGACTTAAAAGGAAGAGCCAATACCAATTCTACTGAAAGTATTCCAGGTAATTGAGAAGGAAAGAATTCTCCTTAGCTTATTCTATAAAGCCAATACCATCTCAATACCACCCAAATGTCAAATATCCATCAAGAAAAGAAAACTATAGGCCCATTTTCCTGATGAACAAAGTTGTGAAAATTCTCAACGAGATTCTAGGAATTTTCATCCAATAACACATTTCAACAGTCATCCATCATGACCTGGTAGGCTTCATTCTTGAGATACAAGTGTGGTTCAACTTGCATAAATCAATAAATGTAATCCATCATGTAAACAGGTGTAAAACTAAGAACCACATGATTATCTTATTAGATGCAGAAAAAGCATTTGTTAAAATTCAAAATTCCTTCTTGATAAAACCCTTGAACACCTAGGCATTAAAGGAATAATTTTTAAAATATAAGAACAATCAATGACAAACCTGCAGCCAACTTTATACTTAATGGGCAGAAACTGGAAGCATTCTCCATAAGAACTGGAACAAGACAAAGATGCCCACTCTCACTCTCTCTTATTAAACATAGTACTGAAATTTTTAGCCAGAACAATCAGGTAGGAGAAAGAAATTAAATAAAGAGGAATTTGCGTTATCTCACTTTAAAGAAGATATGATTCTAAACCTATATTCCATATTCTATACCTAAAACCCTAAAGAACCTGTCAAAAATCTCCTTGCACTGAAAAAAGACTTCATTAAAGTCTTGGGTTACAAAATCAACACTCAAAAGACAGTTGCATTTCTATACACCAACAATAAGCAGACTGAGAACCAAATTAAATAAAACAAACCAAAGCAAAACCAACACAATCCCATTCACTATAGGCACAAAAGCAAATAAGTAAATAAATAAATATAAATAAAATATTTTGAAATCCACCTAACCATAGAGATGAAAGACCTTCATGATGTGAACTACTCAAGAAAATCAAAGATGACATAAACAAATGGAAAAACATTCCATGCTCATGGATTGGAAGGATCAATATCTTCAAAATGTCCATTCTATCCAAAGCAATCTTCAGATTCAATGCAATTTCTGTCATATTGCCAGCATCATTTTTCACAGACTTAGAATAAACAATACAGAAATTCATACAGAAGCGAAAAAAAATAGCTAAAATTTTAATAGCTAAATCAATTCTCAGCAAAAGGAAATAAAGTATGAGGCTTCACACTTCCAGACTTCAAACTATACCACAAGGCTACAGTAACCAAGATAGCATGCCACTAGTACAGGAATAGACACATAGACCAATGAAAGGAGACAAAGAATCTGGGAATAAATCTACGGACTTTCAACCAATTCATCTTTGACAAAGCTGATGAAATAAACATTGGGGAAAAAATCACATTTAGAAAATGGTGCTGGGAAAGCTGGCTAACCAAATACAGAAGAATGAAACTGGACCCCTACCTATTACCATATACAAAAATTAACTCCAAAATAGATCAAGGACTTAAAAGTGAAACTTCAAACTATAAGAATATTAGAAGAAAACTCAGGGAGCACACTTTTGGCCATCAGAGTAAGAAAATAATTCATGTCTAAGTCCTTAAAAGCAAATGCAACAAAATCTAAAATAGATATGCGCAACTTTGTAAAATTTTTTGCATAACAAAATAAATCATCAAGAGAATAAAGAGAAAACCCACAGAATGGCAAAAATATATTTCCAAGCTACGCACCTGACAAAGGCCTAGCATCCAGGATCTCTATCTACAAGGAACTTAAATGAACTAACAGAAAATTATTTAGATATATACACACATGTATGTATATATTTATGCACACATACATACACACACCTATATATAAATAACCCCATTAAAAAGTAGGCAAAGGACACGAAGAAACATTTTTCAACGAAAGATATTTAAGCAATCAACAAACATGAAAAAATGCTCAGCCTCACTAACCATCAGAGAAAGGCACATCAAAACTACAATGAGATATAGCCTCACACTGGTAAGAATGACCATCATTAGAAACAACAGGTGTTGGTGAGGCAGCAGAGAAAAGGGAATGCTTCCACACCATTGGGGGGGATGTAAACTCGTTCAGCATTTGTTGAACACATCATATACAAAAATTAACTGAAAATTAATTCGACTTAATCATAAGACTTGAAACTATAAAACTACTAAAAGGAAACATATGGGAAAATCTCCATGATGTTGGCCTGCGCAATGATTTCTTAGAAAGGACTTCAAAAGCACAGGCGGCAAAGGTAAAACTACACAAACGGGGTTACATTAAACTAAAAAACTTCTACACAGTGAAGGAAATAATTAACAAAGCAGAGAGACAATCCATATATTGGGACAAATATTTGCAAATCATATATTTGTTAAAATGCTGATATTCAAAATATATAAGAAACCCAAACAACTCCATAGCCAGAAAATAAATTAACTGACCAAAAAAATAGGCAAAGTACCTGAACAGACATTTTTCAAAAGAAGATATACAAATAAAAAGGCCTACGGATACATGAAAAAATGTTCAACATCTCTAATCATCAGAGAAATGAAAATTAAACTACAATATAGTACCTCAGTACCTCACACCTGTTAGAAAAAGGATAAGTGATAACAAGTGTTGACAAAGATGTGGAAACAAGGGAAGCTTGGTGCACTGTTGATAGAAGTATAAATTATACAGTCATCTCAAAAAATAGAATGGAAGTTCAAATACAGAAACAACTTAAGTGTCCATCAGTGGATGAATAAGTAAAATTTGTATATATATACACAATGAAATGCAGTTTATCCATAAATTAATAAAATAAAAAAGTCATTTGCAAAAATATGGATGGCCCTAAGGACATCATGCCAAGTGATATAAGACAGGTATAAAAAGACAAGTACCATTTGATCTCATGCATATGTGGAATCTCAGAAAGCTGATCTCATAAAACAGATTATGAAGGTGGTTACCAGAGGATAGGGGTGGAGAAAAGGAATGGGGAAAGAGAAGACATTGACCAAAGGGTACAAAGTTTCAATTAGACTGGAGGAATGCTTTAGTCTGCCTAGGCATTGCATAGTGACCACAGTTAATTATAATATATTGGATACTTTAAAACTGCTGAAAGAATAGATTGTGAATGTTCCAACATACACACAAAAATTATAACTTGACGTGGTGATGAATATGTTAATTAGCTTGATGTACTCTTTCTTCAGTGTATACACAGATCAAAACATGGTACCCCACAATATATACGCAATTATTATTCATCAATTAAAAATAAATAAACATAAAAAAGTCTTTCTAAAGAACTTTTGACTAACATGTCTAATAACGCCCTTTGCCAAATGTCCTGTTGGCCCACTTATACAATTTAGCTACAGATGAATTTTGTTTGACCGGCAAAGTGATGACACATTCTTGAATTTAAAAATTTAAGTGTTTTTAGGTGTGGTGTATTCATACCTACCTCATTTATTCCCAAGACTTGATCTCTCTACATTTTTTGCCTCTCATCACCCAGGGATATTTGACTTTGTGAACTTTGCTTAGTGGTTTACAACATTGGAATATGGGTTCCCATTCAGCTATTTATTTGAACTGCTCCAAAACTGGCAAAAAGATTTGGATCCCTTTCAATATTACTCTAGCCCTACTAAGTCATGTGAGATGGTCATTCATTCATGAACTATATCCAGAAACATGTAATATTTACACTCCAGATGTGAAATTTAATTAAGTAAGCCACAAAGCATTGGTCTAAGTGTTGAAAATACAAATAAGACACAGCTCATGCTTTCAGTGAGCTCACCTTCTTGGAGGTAGTCACGAAATTATTTCTGATGGAGCAAGATAAGGCTTCCATGTGGTGTGATGACACCTTATTTGAGTCTTTATGACAATTTTCGAGATTAAAAAGGGAGAAATACTGGACATTCCAGATACATGGAAACACCTGTGTCAGCAATCACCTAGAATGGCCTCTTCAATGAAAGGTGGGTAAATTTAAGTTCCTCAGACGAGATGAAGAAGAGCCTTCTCTGTCATTTCAGAGTGTGGGATCCTTCAGCCTATCAGCCATCTACCCCCTGGTTATCTATATCTGGAAAGTTCTGTCTCTTTATGGTTCTGTCTCTTCATTGCCCTTTCTGTAACCATTCTGCCCTTCCTTCATTTGGGAAGAGATAATATGCCTAGATACAATCTTGATTTTCTTATCAGCAGACTGGCTCCAGACTACTTCTTTTAAACCTTTTCTTTGTGAGAGAAAAAAAAAAAACAAACTCGTTATTTGTTTAGGTCATTTTGCCAGGTTTTCTGTTTCTTGAAACCGTTTGCTATCATGACTGATAAGACATCCAGCTATTTGCCAAATACTGAGATTCTTTCAAATACATGGAATTGTGAAAATTTCTATTTTTTAGGAGATGCAAAGATAATAGGGATACAATCTCTGTTTCTCTTTAAAGTATGTTCATTGAGACAAATTTTTGATTTTAAATAAATACTTCTTGGTGTTTTTGAGCTAGTTATCAAAGTATATGAAGGCATCCACTAACACTCTTTGCAAGTTAATTCATAGATGTCATCTATACACCTACTATCCCGATTGATTTAATATTCTTAATAACAAGGTTTTGCTGTAGGAAAATATCTGGACATACTGAGTTGCCCTAGCTCATCATAAACAAGCAGTGATTGTGCTTACAAATATAACACTACTATAAATGCAATCCTTGCATAAGTAATGACTTCTACATTAACAAACTTGCACAAGATATGTTTATTTAGGAGTTTAGGCTTTTTGTGCATACAAAAAAAAAGGAAGCAGATTACACGTATAAACACCTGTTGGATATGTGAGGGAGAGATAGGTGACCAGGAGTTCTCATAAAGAAAAATGGGCTAATAAGATGAGATAGACATCGCAAAAGAGTTCTGAGTAAGCCTCAGAACATACTCATTTACAGCAAGGCTATTCTTTATATCTGATGTATAACAGAAGATGTTTTGAGCTGGTTCTTACATATACATTAGCCTTTGGTATGGAGTGTAAAAAATGACTAGCATTTCTCTCCACTTAAATCTACTTCAGTTTTTCCAAAGAACCAGTGCAGCATCTACTCAATTACTTCCTGAGTGAAAGTAATAGTTGGAAATTTACTTCCTCAGTTGGAAGAAAAACTTTTGCTCTCTGAAAAAAATTTGAGAAGAATCCAGACCTCCCAGGCAAGTGTTTCTTTTACATGATCACAGCTGGGCCTTGGTGATGGTTTGATTGAATCATGCACCTTGGATCTCCTCAGCAGGGAAAACTAATGCTGGCATGAGCAACTGCGCATCTTTACAAGATTGAAACATTCTCATTTTCTCTGCTGGGGATGAACATTTTCCGACAAAATAAAAGACAACTGTGATCTGATAAAAAATATCAGTTTTCCAAATGGGAACAAAGTTATAAGGTAGCATTTTTTTTCTTTTTATAATAAACTACTTTCTTTTTTATGGACAATTTTCTGTTGACTCTATGGCAACCTAAGTTTGAAAACCTTCTGCAAAATCCCATATGTTTATGTTTTCTTTAAAGATCAGGATGTGTTTAAGTCTCATGCCACTGAGCTGTGAAAGTTTTAAAATGTTTTGGCATATAAAATGTACTAATCTACCAAGGAACATTGCCTTTATATCTCATGAGAAACTTTTTATTGGAGTAATGAGAAATAGAAAAACAAGACTTTGGAAATAAAAATCATTTTAGAGATTATCTAGTTTGACTTCTAAAATAAGTTTTAAATAATTTCTATGGGGGGGTGGGACTGGCAGTTGGTGGAAACTGCTAGGGGAGGGAGGGGTATACCTCATCAACAAGGGTACCTGCATGATCAATGTTTGCATACATAACCCTGAATTGTACACCACATCTTTATAATAAATAAATAAAATAATAATAATTATAATAATTATTATTTCTATGGATTTGGATATGAAGAAGTTTTTAACTCCAAGAGTTCTTGAACAAAACATGTAAATAATATAAACTCAAACAAGTGTTATTCTGAAACCTTTCTTTCTAGAAAAGATTCCTTTAGTCCATTTTATTTCGCTGATTGATTTTCTATATACCCCAGTTAAAGTATTTTTGTTTGTTGTACTAATTTTTTTCATTAGTACAAATTCTTTTTCAATTAATTTACTAATTAAAACTTAATTTATTAATAAGTTTTTGGCCAAAATAAATTGCTTCAAGTCATTCTTTTTTAATTTTTGGAGTCATTAGTTCTACTAACACTAATTTTTCTGGGTCAAATAATAGTGTGTCTGCTATCAAATGTGAGAAATTTTGTGTGAGAGAAAAAGATTTGAGAAAAGAATGACACAGTGAGAGAAAGAATGGCAGGAAAGAAAGAGAGAAATAAATGATGAAAACACAAGAACAAAAAGGAGTTAGCCAGAGAGACATCAACAAACAAACCAAAGAATCATAAAATAGTATTGGCAACATCGTAGTTGGTGGCCTAACTTAATTTCTTCTCCTGGCTACATATGGTTTAGCCATAAAAGAAGTGAGGCTTGCCCTATCCTTTGCTTCCAAGGGAATATCTTTAATCTCATTATCCAGCATGGGCTAACCCCCAGCTGTCCTTGCAAGTTTCTGGACCTGAAGTCAAGTAAGTCTCTCACTGCAGCTCTGCAAGTCTGTATCACCAAAGTCTGTCTTGTGTTCTAGTGTGGCTGTATTTTTATCATTGTTTTTCTCCAATGTAGCTGCCATTGGTTATATTTGATTGAGAGAAAGGTGGAGCTCTGACAGTGAACCTTCAAGTCATCCAAAATATAGGCAAGGCAGCATCCCATGTTCATGAGTGAATGAGCACAGACACACTGGATGTCAGGCACTTCACCGTCACCGTCTTAGTCACTTGAATATATTCCATTTTATCCAAGGAGATTGGAATTGGTTAATGTTCCTTAAAAAACAAAATATAAAAAATGAAAAAATTGAACTGTTGTCTAATCAAGTAGAGCTCCTTCTGTGGTATCATGCATTTACATTCCTCCATCTTTTTCACAGAGGAACACAGGTGTATCAGATGTCTTGCAAAATCCCTGTGCACTGTGTCTATGGCAATTTAATGTTCTTTAGTCACTTTTAAAAAGTATTTTGGGCTTTGTCTCTTTTATAAGCACATTTATGCTTATCCTTCAACATTTGAATTAAATTAATGCTCTTTCTGTAAGCTTTGAATATCAATAAGGGATATATGGTGAATAAATGGCTCTCTTAAGTATAATTATTTCAGTCAATCTGCAATTCAGTAACATTGACTGAGTACCTGGAAAATATTAGGCCCTCTAGTTGTTTACAAAGATTTGGGAAACTGACAAATTATTTGGCACTTGAAGTCACTTACAAATGCACGTTTTATCTGGTTGACAGTGCTATTCATTTTCTCATAAAGGGATGATTTATATTGGCTTCATTTTTACATTATCCCTGGACCCTAGTCTGAGTGCCAATGTCATCCACCAGTTCCTGAGAATTGTGAATTCTATCCTTAGAGAATTATTCCTTTAATTAGAGTGATAGATTTTGGAATTGCTTCTATGCATTGACTCATAACTCTAGGGTTTCCTTAAATGTTATATTATCATTATTTATACAAAACAAAGCCATTCTACCCTATCCAAATCATCGAAAGATGGATAAGCTTGCCACCGAATGAACAATGAAAGCAGCTGCAGGTTGAGATGCTGGCCAAGGTATATAATATGCGATTCCCAGGACATTAGGAAAAGAAAGAAGCTGTGATCCAAAATCACGGCAAATCTTGAAAAGGCTTTATTGCACATAATGGATTTCTGAAGCTTAAGCCCTTTATCTGGTCAGCACAGTTGAGTAGAGAGAGCCAGAAGTTGGAATGAGATGCTCAGGCTTTTATTTTGTTAGTAACTTTCATTCTTCTAATTCAACAATTATCTATTGTGTGCCCACTGTGGGCTTGGCAAGGTACTAGAGATACAATTAAGAGCAAGACTCTGCTATCATGAAGCTTAATTGAGTAATAATGAAAATAATTATTTAGTGACAAGTATGATAAGTACTACACAGAAGTAGAACATGTGGTAAGTGCCTGTTAATGCAAAAATCCAAACTAGTTTAGAAGCAGAAGGTGGAAAAGGTTTAGGAAAGTTTCCCAGAGGAAATAAACTTTAAACTGACACTTGAAAGGGTCAATTAAAGACAAGTCAACTTAGGATAGATAAGATGAAAGGAGACTAGAGAGTTCCAGGCAGAAGAGCATGGGGGATAGATCTGGCAGGCTTGGTTTGGCACTGCCATGTGTGTCTATGGTCCATATGAGCTGCTTATCTAGTCCATAAAATGCCATGATAGTAATACTTTTCTAGGGCTAAGAGACTGGTATAAAATAAAGCTAATAATTGAGCACTGTACATTTTAGCATTGTTGAGAGTAAATATCAGATGTTCTCATCATAAAAAATGTTAACTATTTAAGGTGAAAGATATCTTAATTTGCTTGCTTTTATAATTTCACATTGTATTTAAATTCATAGCAACACTTTGTATCCCACAAACATATACAATTTCAATTTTCCAACATATAATAAAATATATATGTGTATATATATATGCATATTTATATATGGAATGAACTATTATATATAAAACCCCTAGTTCCTGCATATACGCACGTATGTACACATAAGGGAGATTTCAAAACACAATCACAGTTTTCAAAAATAAAGCTAGATTTTATGTAGATTATAGAATTGTAGAATTAGAAAGGGCCCTTAAAAGTAATCTTGGACAGTATTTTCTTTAGAGATAAAATCAATAATATCAGAGCTTGCTATTTGCTCAAGATTATAAAGTTGCTTAAAGGCAGAGCTAATATTGCATTTTTGAATATTAAATTAATAGATCTTTCTCCTATACAGTTTGTTTTGAACTTAATTACTCAAGACCACATATAAATTTTTTTTTTTTTTAGTTGGAGTCTCACTCCGTCGCCCAGACTGGAGTGCAGTGGCCGCTCTGGTGATCCTTCCGCCTCAGCCTTCTGAGTAGCTGGAACTACAGGCGCACGCTACCACAACCGGCTAATTTTTTGATTTATTGTAGAGATGAGGTCTCGCCAAGTTGCCCAGGCGGGTCTCAAACCCGCGGGCTCAGGCAATCCACTCCTCTGCCTCCCAAAGCGTGGAATAACAGGCTGAGCCACTGAGCCTAGCCCACATATAAATTTTTGAAGTCAAAATTTGAACCAAGGTTTGCCTGTTAGAAAAACCCATGTTCTTTATATTAAATCATAGTGATACTCAATAAATTAATGAATCAAATTATAAAACTGAGTGAGTGAGCAAATGTATGAAGCTGCACAAGCAGTATTATGAATTAGGCAGTGTTTTTGTTGAACACACAATAATGGCTTTGAGGAAAATTGTATCATTCAGGGTTTTTTTGTTTTGTTTTGTTTATTAAACAGAATTCAGCTCTGGCAATATAAGGAAAAACGGGATTTATCCTCAGAACCTAAAGCTGATAGAAGTCTTGGAACATAAGAATCTAGGAATTTCAGAACTTGGCAGTAGGATTGAGCCAGAATTTTCCTACTACCTTCATTACTAAGTCTATGACAATAGAAAATGCGCTCCAGTCACAACTCATCTCTGTGGTGCTTTCTCTAGATTCCAAAGACCATGAGGAAAAGTTTGATTGGCTAAACAAGGGTCAAATGACCCTGGAAGTAGAGAGACAAAAGGACACTTCCCTTCCATTTCTATTGCTGGAGGTATGACATTATGTCTCATTACAGTAATGAGGAGTTTCTGGAAAACAAGAAGAGATATTGAATATTTGATAACCAAAATAAATATTTAATATATGCACTTTTCCTGAATACTGATGAAAGTAGGAAGCAAATTAAAAAAATAAGTTTAAGTAAACTAATGCTTTAAATGTGCCTTAGAAGAATGTTCAGTGATACTACAAGAAAGATGATGAATTCTGAACAACTAGCTTGAAGGTAAAGACAGGATAAGCCAACATAAATAAAATTTGGGATTTTAACCCATTTCAAAAATGAAAACAAAAA
This sequence comes from Tarsius wallacei, assembly GCA_963574415.1. Classification (NCBI taxonomy): domain Eukaryota; kingdom Metazoa; phylum Chordata; class Mammalia; order Primates; family Tarsiidae; genus Tarsius; species Tarsius wallacei. The sequence goes on from CAUYQG010261844.1 coordinate 14,570, forward strand.
ATTAAATATAGTTGGCCCTCCACATGTGCTGGTTCCACATCCTTGAACTTAGTCAATCATAGATTTAAAACATTAAAAAAAACCCAAGAAATATAATACAACAAAAGCTAATTCAATACAACTATTTATATAGCATTTACATTGTGTTAGATATTATAAGCAATCTAGAAGTGGTTTAAGTATATGTGAAGATGTGCATAAGTTATACACATATACTATACCATTTTACATAAGGATCTTGAGCATTTGTGGATTTTGGTATCTGCAGAAGTTCTGGGACCAATCCTCAAGGGATGACTGTATACAAATGTTCTTCTATATTTGAAAAATAGCATATGTAGTGTCAATCAAATTATCTATCACATCAGCGTATAGAAATGTTAGTGAGGAAATGAAAAAAATAACTAAGGTCTTCATATATTACTATCATTATAATTATAGCTCTATTTTAGAGGCAGTTTAGATCACTACAAACTACCCAAATTAAATTATTCATGTTGTGGGAATGAAGTGATAAAAAAAATCCATGAAAATTTTCAGCAAAAACACTTCACACAAAACAAAACACACACATGGCATGTATATTCCAGACATGCAGTTATATAAAAGGATTTCATAATCATTGACTAGAATAAGGGTGGTATTATTTTGAATGTCGTTTTTCACTATTTCTATATTCTATATCACTACTGACAGCAAGAAGCTAATTCATTCAATTCTTTATATATCAGTGAGGCACTTTGGCAAAGAGGTCTCAAGATTCCACTATAGTAATAGCATTCTCATCTTCTCAGAGGATTTGAATAAATGCCAAAGGTTATGTTTTGTTTTTTTTCATGGCATGAGAATTTCTGGAGGGAAATGTCTCAATATAGAATCCAGGCATTCTGTCTACTCTCTGAACTTCATGTCCCAAATGTTAATTAATGCCACAGTCCTTCTCTCCAAGATTTTAACAAATAAAGAAAAATGTATGTACTACTAGAAAGAGACATTATGAATAACAGTTAGTATACATTGGTTTCTTAATATGGTACAAGTGAGTAACTTATACAGAGTCACTCATCTAATCTTTACAATGACCTCATAAAATAAAATCTAAAAAAAAGGCAAGACAACTGAATTATTCAGTAGTACACAACTTTCACATGGTACATCTAAGCAGAGGTTTTTGAAGGCTCAAGTTCATTGTTTTACCATTTCCTCTTAGGCCTCCAAACTGTGGTATATCTTTTCCACCTATCCCAACAACCAAGCACCTTCTCATCAGACTCACTTTTTGTATCTCTTACTGGTATTTCAGCATTTGGACTTTACAGTTTGGCTGAAAAATAATCCAATAAGTAAAGACTTTGTATATCAGGTGCATTTGAGAAGTATTGTCATCAGCTACAGAAACTATGACCCTGTAGCTATAATTAGACAGGGTTGAGGTGTGGCCAACTGGAGCTTAAAAATAAAGTTTACCAGAGGATAATAGCTGAAAGCATTTGTTTGTTTGGAATCCCTTTCAGAGTCACCATTCTTCTAATCACTTGCTAATTATTTTCTCTAATGTGTACATGCTCACCTATAGCTTAGCCACAACTCTTTCAGCTTACCACTATCATCAGTAACTATTTATTAAATACTTCAGTGTCACTCATTATACATGTAAACACTACATAATTTTAAATATCTGTGAGCATGTGTTTCTTGTAGACTCTGAAGAGAGTTACAAAAGCCACCCTCCTTCTGCGGTCAAAATATCCTATTCACATAGAAATATTGGAAATCTAAATTTGATGTCCAGAGGTGGAGATTCTGGCATTGTGACATGAAAAGATAAAAATCTCATCTCCCCAACAAGTATAAATCTAGGAAAAATGTCAAAAACAACCATTTGAGGACTCTGGAAGCTGCCAAACACAAACAACAAATTGAGAAGCATTTATTTGTAAGAAATCTACAGGAAGCTTGGTGAGGACAGTGGGCTCTGCAACTTGGTGCGTGGGGTTGCTGTCACCCCCTTTGACTATTTCTGATAAAGTGACAGTTTAAACCTGAACATCAATAGGCATGTTGCCAGGGGCGACTGACCTGATTTGGGAGAAAGCAAAAACCATGCTCATATTATTGGTAAAAGAGGTAATTTTAGAAGGAAATGAACAGGGGAACCTGTACCCGTGTTAGCTTAAGATTGCAAAGATGTGAATAACCCATAGATTGAATGCCCATAGATTGAATAACCCATAGATTGAAGAACCAGGAAATGGGACAGCCATAGAAGTACCAGATAAGCTGCTCAGACCTCCTTGAGAGACTGATGAAATGGGAACATGTACTAGAAAGACAAACGTGGGACCAGGAGAAAGAAAAAGTCTTGGAAGATTTAAGACCTGACTGTATTTTGAATGTACTCCTCAGAGAAAGCTCTTTAACAAAGGGTGGAAGCCTTGTGGACTCGATGCATCCAAGCACAAATTATTGACTGATTACTATGTCATTAAAAATAAAAATGAAGAAAAAACCCTAAACAGAGACATTATGGCCACACACTGTGGAAGTTTAAACAAGTCACTAAACAAATACACAAATAAACAAAAACAACAAAATGACACACATCTTAAGGGGGAAATTAGAATTGAGTTGCTATAGTACCTAAAATGTCTGATTTGGAAACCTATTATATAAGGAACTCAACTCAATAGTAAAATGAAGCAAGTAATTCAATTAAAAAAGACAAAAGATCTGAATAAACATTCTCAAAAGAAGACATACAAATGGCCGATACATGAAAAAATACTTAACATCATTAATTATCAGATAAATGAAAATCAAATCCAAAATGAGATGTTAACCCGATCAAATGGCAAAAAAAAAAAAAAAAAAGAATGCTGCTGAGGATGCAGAGAAAGCGGGGCACTCATACCCAGTTAGTAGAAATATAAATTAGTATAGTCACTATGGAAAACAGTATGGAAATTCCTCAAAAAAACTTAAAAAATAGAACTACAATAGGATCCATCAATCCCAATGATGAGTGTATATCCAAAAGAAACAAAATCAGTATAGCAAAGATACATCTATATTATATTCTCATGTTTTGCAGCACTATTCAAAACCCATAAAGACATGGATACTATGTAGCATGATGCTTAAAAACTACTGGGTCAACACAGAAATCAAAACAGAAATTTAAAGATTCTTGAAATGAAAATGAAGAAGCAACCTACTAACACCTCTGGGATGTCATGAAAACATTTCTAAGAGGGGAATTTATATCTCTATGAACACACATCAAGAAGATGGAGAGATCACAAGTTAACAGTCAAAGAAATCATATAAGGGAGCTGGAAAGACAAGACAACCAAAACCCTAACTTCAGCAAAAGAATCCAGATCACCAAAGTGAAAGCCCAAATACAGGACATAGAAAACAATCATAACATAGAAAAAAATCAACAAAACAAAAAGCTGGTTCTTTGAAAGAATAAGTGAGATTGATGGACTCCCAGTCAGAATGACCAAGAAAAAGCCCAAATAAGCACAATCAGAAAAACCAAAGATCAAATCACAACTGAACCCAAAGAAATACAAAAGATGATCACAGATTACTGTGCACATATATATGGAAAAAATTGATAAACTAAATGGAATAGAGGACTTTCTGATATCATACAACCTCCCAAGGTTGAAAAAAGAATACATTGAGACACAAAATAGACCAATAACAACCCAGGAAATTGACTCTGTCATAAGAAAATCACCTACCCCAAAAGCCCTAGACCAGATGGCTTTCCAGCAGAATTCTATAAAATGTACAAGGAGGAACTGATATCAATCCTACTGAAAGTATTCCAGACAATTGAGAGAGATGATATTCTCCAACTCATTTTACAAAGCTAACATCACACTGATACCAAAACTGGGTAAAGATCCAACAAGAAAAGAGAACTACAGGCCGATATCCTTGATAAACATAGAAGTAAAAATTCTCAACAAGATTCTAGCAAATTGGATCTAACAACACATCGAAAAAATCATCCACCATGACCAAGCAGGCTTCATCCCAAGGATGCAGGGTGGTTTCAACATCTGCAAGATCATAAACATAATAAATACATCAACAGATGTAAAAGCAAAAATCACAGAATTATGTCATGATGTGCCGAAAAAGCTTTTGATAAAATCCAGCAACCCTTCTTCATAAAAACCCTCTAACACTCAGGCATAGAAGGAACATACCTCAAAATAGTAAGCACCATCTATGATAAACCCACAACCAACATATTGCTGGATGGATGGATCTGGAAACATTTCTTCTGAAAGCCAGAACAAGACACTCTCACCCTTCTTGTTCAACATTGTGTTGGAAGTTCTAGCTGGAGCAATTAGACAAGAGAAGGAAATGAGGGGTATCCAAATAGGAAAAGAGGAAGTTAAGTTATCCCTCTTTGCAGATGACATGATTCTATACCTCAAAAACTCAAGAGAGTCTGTCAAAAACCTTTTCTCTTATAAAGGACTTTGAAAAAGTCTCAGGGTACACAACAAATGTGCAAAAGACAGTTGTATTCTTATATTACAACAACAACAAGCAGGCAGAGAACCAAAAAAGCACAATCCCATTCACAATAGCCACAAAAAAATCAAATACTTTGGCATCTTTCTAATCAGAGAAGTGAACAACGTTTACAATGAAAACTACAAAACACTGCTGAAAGAAATCTAAGAAGACAGAAACAAATGGAAAAAATATTCCATGCTCATGGATAGGAAGAATCAACATTGTTAAGATGACCATCCTGTCAAAGACAATCTACAGATTCCATGCAATACCCATTAAATTATCAACACCATTTTTCTCAGACCTGGAAATGACAATACAGAAATTCACATGAAAACATAAATGACCATGAATAGCCAAAACAATCCTTAAAAAAGAAATGAAGTAGGAGGTATCACACTTATGACTTTAAACTTTACTATAAGAATACAATAATCAAAAAAGCCTGGTATTGGTACCAACATAGGCATATGGATCAATGGAACAGGATAGAGATTCTGGAGGCAAAACCTCAATTTCTCAACCAACTTATCTTTGACAAAGGCTCCACCAAAAATCAGTGGGTAGAGGAGAAACTATTCAGTAAATGGTGCTGGGAAAACTGACTGACCACATGCAGATGATTTAAACAGAAAGGACCCTTACCTATCACCATACACAAAAATCAACTCTAAATGGGTCAAAAATCTAAATGTAAAACCTCAAACTATAAGAACCTTAGAAAATGCAGGAGACACCCTCATGGAAATTGAAACTGGCAACCAATGTCTGATCAAAATACCAAGTGCCCCATGCTGTGAGAGATAAGATAGACAAATGGGACCTCATCAAACTGAAAAGTTTCTGCAAAGCAAAAACAAAAAAAAGAAAAAATACCTGTGCATGCATGTTTATTCACAATCACAAAAACATGAAACCAATAGTGCTGCCCATCAAAACTGGACTGCATAAAACAATGTGGTATATATACAAAATGGAATATTACCCAGTCATAAAGAACTACCTAACCCCAGTACAAATGGCCATCATTAATAAAACAAACAACAACAGATGCTGGCGAGGATGTGGAGGAAAAGGAACACTTCTACACTCCTGGTGGAAATGCTAATGTGGAGAAAAAGGAACGCTTCTACACTGCTGGTGGAAATGCAAACTAGCAAGAGAGTGGGGACAGCCCACAGAATGGGAAAAAATATTTTCCAACTGTTTATCTGACAAAGACCTAACATCCAGAATCTACAAGGAACCCAAATATATGGAAAGGAAAAAAACTAACAGCTCCATTAAAAAGTGGGATAAAGACATGAATGGACACTGCTCTAAAAAAGATATTTGGACAGTCAACAGACACATGAAAAAGTGCTCAGCCTCACTCATCATCAGAGAACTGCAAATCAAAACCACATTGAGATACTATCTAACCCCAGTATGAATGGCCATCATTAATAAAATAAACAACAACAGATGCTGGTGAGGATGTGGAGAAAAAGGAACGCTTCTACACTGCTGGTGGGAATGCAAACTAGTGCAACCTCTTTGGAAGACAGTGTGGCAATTTTTCAAAGTACTAGAAATTGACCTTCCATATGACCCAGCAATTCCCCTATTGGGAATATATCCAGAGGAATGCAAATCATTCTACAAAAACATAAAAATAAAAATAAAAGAAAGAAAGAAAAAATACCTGTGCATGCATGTTTATTTACAATCACAAAAACATGAAACCAATAGTGCTGCCCATCAAAACTGGACTGCATAAAAAAATGTGGTATATATACACAATAGGATATTACACAGTCATAAAGAAGGACAAACATATGGATTTCACAGTAATTTGGATGGATTTAGAGTCCATCATACCCAGTGATCTATCATAGAAACAAAGAATAGAATACTGCATGTTCTCACCCATAAGCAGATACTGAACATCTACCATAATACTATGAGAAAGGGTTTGGCAGAAGCAGAATACTTCTGGGGTGGGTTGGGGGGGGCACAACATCAATAAGTGTACCTGATCTCAAACCAGCCAAATTGGGGACCAAAGAGAGGACCAAACTTTAACTGTATGATGACCACTTGCATACCTGATCTGAACTGTACCTCACTTCTTTAAAAAAAAAATTAAAAATTTGAGAAACAAAGAATAAAACAAAACAGGATGAATCACACTCCTGAATTTGAAACTTTATTATAGCCTACGTTAATCAAAACAGTCTGGTATCAGTTCAAGAACAGACATATAGGCCAATGGAACAGGATAGAGATTCTGGAAACAAAACCTCAATTTCTCAACCAAGTTATCTTCGACAAAGCCTCCACTAAGAACCACTTGGGAGAAGAGAATCTATTCAGTAAATAGTGCTTGGAAAACTGGCTGACCTCATGCAGAAGATGAAAACAAGAGCATTATCTATCATCACACACAAAAATCAACCCTCAATCGATCAAAGACCCAAATGTAAAACCTCAAACTATAAGAATCTTAGAAAACGCAGGAGACACCCTTACAGAAATTGGAATAGGCACCAATTCCTGATCAAAACCCCAGATGCCCATGCCATAAGAGATAAGCTAAACATCCAACTGAAAATCTTCTGCAAAGCAAAAGCAACCAATAAGAGAGTGGGGACACAGTCATTGAATGGGAAAATGTATTTGCCAACTGTATCTTTGACAAAGACCTAAAATCCAGGATCTACAAGGAACTCAAAAATGCTGAATGGAAAAAAACAAACAGTCCTGTTAAAAAATGGGCAAAAGATATGAATAGACACTTCTCAAAAGAAGACATACCAGCAGCCAACAGATACATGTAAAAATGCTCAGTCTCACTAATCATCAAATAAATGCAAATCAAAACCACACTGAGATACCATCCATCTCCAGTTAGGATGATCATTATTAGTAAGTCAAAAAATAGATGCTAGAGAGGATGTGGAGAAAAGGGAGCACGTCTACACTGTTGATGGGAGTGTAAACCAGTATAATCTCTGTAGAAAACATTGTGGCGATTTCTAAAAGATCTAAAAATCAACCTCCCATATGGTCCAGCATTCTCCCTTCTAGGAATATACCCAGAGGAACTCAAATCATCTACAAAAAAGATACCTGCACACACATGTTTACTGCAGCACTATTCACAATAGCAAAAACATGGAACCAACTGTGCTGCCAATCAAAAGTGGACTGGATAAAAAATTGTGGCAAATATACACTATGGAATATTATGCAGCTATAAAGAAGGACAAAATTATGGACTTTACCTTGAATGGATTTAGAGTTCATGATACTTAGTGATCTATCACAGAAACAAAGAAATGAGTACCACACGTTCTCATTCATAAGTGGACCCTGATCATTTATCATATTATTACATGAAAGGGATTGGCAGTAGTAGTAGTCACTGCTGGAGGAGGGGAGAAGCACA
>CAUYQG010261850.1:0-10391 GCA_963574415.1 Tarsius wallacei
TGTAGTTCCAGCTACTTGGAAGGCTGAGGCGGAAGGATCGCCGGAGCCCAGCAGGTCGAGGCTGCGGTGGCCGGGAGCGGCCACTGCACTCCAGTCTGGGCGACAGAGTGAGACTCCAACTCAAAAAAAAAAAAAAAGTGAAAGAATGAAAAAAGATGTACCATAAGAACACACACCAAAATAAAGCTGGAATGGTTATATTAATATCAGACAAAGTAGAATTCAGAACAATAAATATTACTAGAGATAAAGAGGGTCATTTGATAATGATATAACAGAGCTTCAAAACACATGAAGCAAAAAACTGATAAAACTGGAAAGAGGAAGAGACAATTAAACTGGAGGTTTCAATGCCTCTTTCATAATTAATAGAACAGGTAGACAGAAAATCAATAAGACTATATAAGCCTTGTATAACACTGTCAACGAGCTAGCTTAATTGACATGAGTAGGACACTTGACTCAACAATAGAAAAAAACAATGTATTCTTTCCACATGACCACAAAAAGAAGTCCAAATAAATTTAAAAGGATTGAAATTATGCAAAGCATGTTCTCTGACCACAGTTAAATTAATTAGCTATTGATAGGGAAGAGATATCTGGACTATCTCCAAATATCTGAAGACTAAAAATTATGCTTCAAATAACCAAGAAGAAATCAGCAGGAAAGTTAGAAAATAAATGCCTACACTAGAAGAGTAGAAAGCTTCCACCTTAGGAAATTGGGAAAAGAAAAATAAGTTAAAACCAACATAAATAAAAGAGAGGGAATAATACAGCTCAGAATGAAATCCAATGATATTAGAAGACAGAAAAAGAATTTTAAAAACTCAATGAATCCAAAAGATTTTCTTTTGAACTGATTTTTTACTGAGGTCAATAAAGTTAATAAATATCACCCAGAAACTGATCAAGAAAAAAAATGAGAAAATACATAAATTATCAATATCAGGAATGAGAGACGAGATATCACTGATATTAACAGCATTAATAAGATAACAGAGGAATATTAAATAAAATAAACAAACTCCATAAAGACACAAACTATATAATAGGTCACTAAAGAATAAAAGGATAATTTGAATAGTTCAATATCCATTGAAGGATTGAATTTGTACTTAAAGACATTTCTACAAAAAGAACTCTGGGTCTATATGGCTTCACTTATGAATTCCATCTATTGTTCAAGAAAAAAATAATACTCATTCTACACAACTCAGATAATAAAAGATGAAGGAATATTCTCCAATGCATTCTATGAAGTTAGCATTACCCTGACACCAAAACCTATATCATTAGAAGCAAACTATAGAACTACCCCCTCCATCAATTCAGACACAAAAGTACTTAATACAAATGTTATCAAATAAAATCTCTCTCTATATATTTGATTTGGGGTCTCATTCTATCATCAAGTTGGAGTGCAGTGGCACGGTCACAGCCCACCTGCAGCCTCAACCTCCTGGGCTCAGGTGATCCTTCCACCTCAGCCTCAAGAGTCGCTGGGACTACAGGTGCACGCCACCATGCCCAGCTAATTTTTTTTATTTTCTGTAGAGTCAGGGTCTTGCTATGTTGTCCAGGCTGGCCTTATACTCCTGGTCTCGAGGGATCCTCTTGGTCTCAAGTGATTCTCAGCCTCCCAAAGTGCTGGGATTAGAGGGGTGGGCCACCACGCCGGGCCAAAATCTAACAATATATTAAAAAGTTGATGAAAAGACCAAGTGTTGTTCATTTCAGGGATGAAATGTTGCTTTACAATTCAAAATTAATTTATTTTACCAGCGTATCAACAGACTAAAGCAGAAATGTGGCCATTTCAATACATACAAAGTATTTAGCAAAATCCAGCATCCGTTCATGATCAAAACACATTAAGAACAGAAGGGAAGCCGGGCTCGGTGGCTCAGCCTGTAATCCCGTGCCTTGGGAGGCTGAGGTGAGTGGATTGCCTGAGCCCGCGGGTTCGAGACCCGCCTGGGCAACTTGGCGAGACCTCATCTCTACAATAAATCAAATAAATCAAAAAAATTAGCCGGGCGTGGTAGCGCACACCTGTAGTTCCAGCTACTTGGAAGGCTGAGGCGGAAGGATCACCGGAGCCCAGCAGGTCGAGGCTGCGGTGGCTGGAAGTGGCCACTGCACTCCAGTCTGGGCAATGGAGTGAGACTCCAACTCAAAAAAAAAAAAAAAAGAACAGAAGGGAAAGTCATCAACCTTTTAAAGAAATTTATTAAAAAAAAAACACTGCTAACGTCATACCCAATGACCAAAGACTGTTCTCCCCCTAAGATTATGAACATGCGGGACATAGTGACTCACATCTATAATCCTAGCACTTTGAGAGGCCAAGGAGGGAGGATCACTTAGGACAAGAGTTTGAGGTCAACCTGAGCAACAAAGCGAGATCTTGTCTCCACAACACATTTAAACAATTCACTAGGAGCAGTGGCATGCTCCTATAATCCCAGTTATTCAGGAGGCTGAGGCTGAAGGATCACTTAAACACAGGAGTTGGAAGCTACAGTGAGCCATGAGAACTCTACTGCACTCCAGCTTGACCTACAGAGTGAGACCCTGTCTCTAAAAATACATACATACATATTTACTTACATACATATATAATACATAAAATAAGATAATAAACAAAGCAGAAACATATATGCTCATCAATTCTACTCAACATTATAATGAAACTCTTAGCCAGTGCAATAAAATAAGATAAAGAAATGACAATGAATTTGAAAAGAAGTAAAAATGTCTTTCTTTGTGGACGACGTTGTTACATTAACAGAAAATCCTACGGAATGAATAAAAATGCTTCTGGAACTAATAAGTGAGTGTAGCAACATAATAAGATACAAGATTAACATAGGAAAACAAGTTGTATTTCTCTATACTAGTATCGAACAATTGGAAATTGAAATTTAAAAAATAATAACATTAACAATAGTTTAAAAAATATTAACTACTTGGGGAAAATGTGATAGGAGATGTGAAAGATATACACTGAACACTATAAAACATTGCCATAAAAGAAAGAAATTAAAGAAAACCTAACTAGAGGGTAACCATGTGCACAGATCAGAAGACTCAATACTGTTAAGATGTTGAAGCCCCCCAAATTGATCCAGTGACTCAATGCAATCCCAATCAAAAACCAAAATCCCTGCAGACACATATTTGTGGAAATGAGGAACTAATCCTAAAATGTAAATAGAAAAGTAAAGGACATATAACAGCCAAAACTATTTTGAAAAAGAACAAAATCAGAGGACTTAAACTACACGTTTTCAAGACTTATTACAAAGCTATAGTCAGGACAGTGTCATATTGGTGTAAAGATAGCCCATAGATTAGTGAAACAGAATAGAAAATCCAGAAATAGACACAAACATATATGCCGATTGATTTTGACAATGATATGCGGGCAATTTGAGAAGGACATACGTAAGAAAAATAAATAAATAAATCTTTCTCAATCTTTACATCAAACCATACACAAAAGTTAACACAAAATAGATCACACACCTGAATGTAAGAACTAAAACTATAAAAAAAGAAAACGGAGGACAAAATCCTTATTATCTTGAATTAGTCAAATACGTTTTAATGGAACATTACAAGCACACACTATTTTTAAAAAGATATAATGGACTTCAAAATTAAAAGTGTTTGCTCTATAAAAGATACTTTTAAACTGCTCAAAGGAATCAAGATGACACAAATAAATGGGAGAACATTCCATGCTTATGGATTGGAAGAATCAATATCAGCAAGATGTCCATTCTACGCAAGACAATCTACAGATTCAATGCCATCCCTATCAAATGACCAGCATCGTTTTTCACAGATCTAGAGAAGACAATACAGAAATTTACAAGGAAGCAAAAAAGAGCCCAAATAGCTAAAGCAATCCTCAGCAAAAAGAACAAAGCTGGGGACAACACACTTCCAGACTTCAAACTTGACTACAAGGCAACAGTAACCAAGACAGCGTGGTATTGGTACAAAAATATACACATAGGCCAATAAAACAGGACAGCGAATTCAGAAATAAAACCATGGACCTTAAACCAGCTCATCTTTGACAATGCCAACAAGAACAAACACTGGAGAAAGGAAACCCTATTTAGCAAATGGTGCTGGGAAAACTGACTAACCACATGCAGAAGAATGAAACTGGGTCCCTACCTATTATCATATACAAAAATTAACTCAAAATTGATCAAGGACTTAAATTTGAAACCGCAAACTATAAGAATCTTAAAATAAAAGAAACCTTAGGAAACACCTCTGGGACATTGGAGTAGGCAAAAAATTCATGGCCAAGTCCATAAAAGCTAAGTTTGACTGGTGGGACAAGCCAAAAGATTTTTGCACAGCATAAGAATCCATCAAGACAGTAAAGACACAACCCACAGAGCAGAAAAAATATTTGCAAGCTATGCATCTGACAAAAGCCTAACATCCAGGATCTGCAATCGAATTGAAAGGAAAAAAACAAACAATCCCATTAGAAAGTGGGCAAAGGAAACATAAAAAGGTACTTCTCAAAGGAAGACATTCAAGCTGCCAACAAACAGAAAAAAATGCTCAACTTCACTAATCATTAGAGAACTGTAAATCAAAATTACAACGAAACACCACCTCAAACTGGTCAGGATAGCTATCATTAAAAAGTCAAAAAACAACAGGTGCTGGTGAGGCAGCAGAGAAAACGAATGCTTTTACACTGTTGGTGGGAATGCAAGCTAGTTCAATCTTTATGGAAAGCAGTGTGCTGTTTTCTTAAAGAACTAAAAGCTGAGCTATCATACGATCTAGCAGCCCCATTTCTGGGAATATACCCAGAGGGACATAAATCACCCTATCCAAAAGACACCTGCCACGTGTATGTTCACTGCGACACTATTCACAACGGCAAAAACATGGAACCAACCCAGGTGCCCGACAAAAATGGACTGGATAAAGAAAAGATGTTACATATATACGATGGAATACTACACAGTCATAAAGAAGAACAAAATCACCTAGTTTGCAGCAACATAGATGCCGATGGAGACCATCATTCTAAGTGAACTATCACAGAAACGCAAAATTGAATACCACATGTTCTCACTCATAAGCAGGCGTCAAACACAATCCACCACTGTTCACTGTACCTTCATCCCGCAACTTGACATTTTCTCATTCCTGATCCATTCAACTACTAATCAGGGGAGGAAAGGGAGGAATAAGGGGCACACAACCACCCACTGGGTACCATGTCCACTACCATGGGGAGAAAGTGTTCACTAGAAGCTCAAACCCAACCTGCACACAACTTACTTATGCAGCAAATCCTCACATGTACCTCCTATCTCTAAAATAATAATTTTTTTTTTAAAGATACTGTTAAGAAAATGAAAAGGCCCAGGGGAGGCGGGGTGCACATGACATCAATAAGGGTACCAGATCTCAAATCAGGCAAAGTAGAGATCAAAGGGCAGCCCAAACTTTACCTGTATGACGCCCACTTGTATACCTAATCCTGAATTGTACCCCACATCTTTAAAATAAAAAAAATAATAAATTAAAAAGAAAACGAAAAGACAAGCCAAAAGATGGGAGAAAATATTGGTAAAATATCTATCCAATAAAATATCTGTATTTAGATTGTATATTTTTTTTAAATCTTATAACTCAATAATAAAAAAGCACCCAATAAGAAAATAGGCAAAATAATTAAAAAGACACCTGAACAAGAAAGATGTACAACACACAAGCACATGAAAAGACGTTCAACATCACTAGTTGCTAGGCAAATGCAAATTAAAATCACAAAAGGATACCTTTACACACACTCACCTGAAGGGCTCGGATTAAAAAGACTGACAATGCCAAGTACTGGCGAGAATGTGGCCAACCAGACTTCTCACACACTGCCAGTGAGAATGCAAAATGGTATGACCATTTTGGAAAACAGTCGAACGGTTGCTTAAAAACTTAAACACACACCTACCATACAACCCAGCACCCAGTCATTTCACCCCCGTGTATGGATCCAAGAGAAACAAAAGCAAACGTCCACACCAAGACTTGAACGTGAATGTTCATGACAACTGTATCTTAATAGTCCAGCACTGGAGACACTCTCCATTTCCATCAACAGCAGAACTCAAGAAATGGTAGCGACAGAGAATAGAATAATGCTCAACAATGAAAAGAAACACATTATTGACATGCCAGCCAATTTGGATGAATCTCAAAATCACTATGTTGAGTGAAAAGAAGCCAAACCCAAAAAAACAAAACAAAACAAAAAACAAAGTACACACCATATAATTCCATTGCATAAAATTCCATAAAGTGCAAAGTAATTTATGGTGACAGTAATGTCAGTTGTTGTCTAGGGTGGAGTGGAAGGAGAGTGCGTTTCAAAGTAGCATGAGCATAAAATACTCTTTTTTTTTTTGTTTTTTGAGTCACCCAGCCTGGACTACAGTGGCATGAACACAGTTACCCCAACCTCGACCTGCTGGAATCAGGGGATCCTTCCGCCTCAGCCTTCCAAGTAGCTGGGACTGCAGGCATGCACCACTACGTGTGGCTAATTTTTTTTTTTTTTAATTGTAGAGACAAGGTCTCTCCATGTTGCCTAGGCTGATCTCTAACTCCCGGGTTCAGGCAATCCTCTTGCTTCAGCCTCCCAAAGTGTTGGGATTACAGGCGTGAGCCACCACACCCGGCCAAAATATTCTTTATATTCATTCCTCTACTTCCGTCAGAGAGCGGAGTATAGCTTGGGTCTATACATATGCCACATCTCATCAAATTGCACTCTTCCAATATGTGAAGTTTATTCTATGTCAATTTTACAGTATAACTTCAGGCCACGTGAGCACTGAACTGTTCCCTGTTCCTTCAACCCGCAACTTAACATTTCCTCATTCCTGACCCATTCAACAACACTTATTAAAAAGAGGGTAAGATGTCCTGTCTTCATGGCCTGGCATCCATGCATGAAATACTATTTAAAATAAGACACCCATTTTCCTCTACCAGAAGATACAGGTGGAGATGAAGGGGTCAGGGAATAATAGGAAACACACACCAACACTAATCGGAGGGTGGATGGAGCCTTGAAAAGGACATCTGACATTTCCTTGTTGCGTTTCATGTCACCTGGGCTAGCGGCTTACCCGGAATTGCTTTGAAGCTCCCAAAGTCAACCTGTCTTTGTCAAATAATGCACTGTTCCAAGAAACTGCTAGAGCTGTCACATGGCTTTTAGCAAAAAACATGTATGTAGCTCGGCTGGGTTTCTGTGGACACACTATCTGCTATTCAGAAGAGAAAAGCCAGTGGACATCTGTTCCTTCTGTCTGAATCACTGATGGAGTTTGGACAGTCAGCCTTCCTCGACCACCCGAGGACCTGCCACGCTCTCCCCTGACATCTGATCTATGTAGGATTCTGCTTGGATCACACCATTTCTCGTTACAATTGTTTGTGTTCTTACCTACTGGAGCGGGATTTCTTCTGTTCTTCTCTCCACGTTTCTGACTTTGCCTGTAATATGGGAACTTCTGTCCACAGTTCTCCTCTCCTAGGGAAGTAAATGAAGAAGAAACTTTCACTCTAATTGTGACTCACAATTCCTCCCGTGCCCTCAAGAGACATAAACAATCTTCTTGGGGAGAAGATCGGTGCTCCAGTGTGGCCTAACTTCTGGCTGATCCCTTCTCTCAGACAGAGTTGTCTGCCCATCATCGGAATACATCCTCTCCTGGAGCTCAGCGGGCTGTTTTCCAGCTGTTCCACCTCCGATGGGGTAGACATGTGAAATTCAGGGGGAGGGAGGCATGCAGGAGGCCTGATTGGGGGCTTGGGTTCACGCCACCTTCCTCTATCCAGCTCAATCAACAATCCAGCTGATAATTTATTTGAATCTCCACCAACAGGAATGTTTGAGGGGTTTGATTCAGGAGTGCCACCACCAACCAGGACGCCTTTCTTGCCTTTATTTGACTGTCAAAATGTCTACCCTCTCCAGTTCATTTCTTATTTATGAAGTCTTTCACAATTGCTGGGGTCCTGACTGCTTCCTAGTCTTTGCCCAAAATACTATTTTTTGTACCCCTTCTATAGTATTTCTTCTACCTGGCATTCTCGTAAATGTATATATAAAAAAGTATACACAATTAAAATTGTAATACTCAGTATATACCTGCCTGTCTCATGGTGATGCTAGCATTCATTTCATGAACGCCATCTTTTGCACGAACGTCATACTGCACATTGCTACCGTAATTCAATTCAACTCCGAAAAGTAATACATAGATAATATCTCTTAAAATGTGTATGCATTTTTGGGCACCCTCAATATATTATGTATATACCTTTTGACACTCTTAAATTATTCAGCCCTTAAGAGTATGTCATATTTACCTTTGTTTCAACCAATTCACCTTAATTTTTAGATTAATCTGGATTACCTTTGTACTTGCATGCTTACTGTTTGTTTTCACACAGATTGTAAATTCAACAAGACAGAGAGTCACTTCTTGTTAACTATTGTATCTCTCACCACTGGCACAGGGCTTGACACAGAATAAATGTCCAGTAAATATTTGTTTAATTGAATTAGTTTTTCCCTTCCATGTTTAAGCCCATGTTTATTAAATATTTGTTGTGTGATGATTGAGTGATTGATTGATGGGGGAGGATGTTACGTAGATGATGAATCTAAAAAAATCAAAGTGTCATCTTATTTTATTGCAAAATAACTACAATCAAAACGTTAACAACAGCAAATATGCAGTGGCTTTGTAGATAATGTTAAAATGATTATCTGACCTACATTATACATTGTCCTTTGGAGTTTTCATATCTGTAAATTACTAATCTATTCAGCGTACTCATTACAAAGAACAAAATACAATTTGCATCATCACTAAGTGCTCTTGTTGCTAAAAATACATTTTTAAAATGAAAAATAGGTTTTCCACATTGCAGATGTAGGGAGGTTTTGGAAATAGATTCCAGCCAATCTAACAGAGTTCTGAAATAGTGACTCAGCAAAAGAACGCAAGTTGCAGAGGCAATCAGACCTCCAACAGTTTTCTGCTGTATTGTTTGCTATTGCAAAATAGGTCAGATATTGGAGCGCCCTGCTGTCCAAGGCCAGTGGCAATTGGTGCCTCTTGGCCTCGGAGAGGTCCCTTGATTTGTCTCCAGTAGTTCAGGAGCACATACCATTATATTTAGATTTATTAGTTGGTTGGTTAGAAGGGGAAGGGAGAAAAAAGAAATCGCAAGAAAGCACCCAATAACAAAGAAATAAATATCAAGTAAGTGACTATTACGACTACTAACAGTCCAGTCTTATGATGGGTCCTTTGGGAAGAAAGTATCTGCCCTCTAGGAGCTTAGTGTATGGCTGATTTATACTGAAACCATTACAGAACAATAGTGCAATGTAAAAAGAAAGTGAGACATGACACAGCCAATCAGAACAGAGAAGACAGAAAAGAGCAGTGCTTCACCACTCCTGTTCAATATAATACTGGAAGCCCCAGCCAGAGTAATCAGGTAAGAGAAAGAAATTAAAGGCATCCAAATTGGCAAGGAGGAAGTCAAATTATCTGTGTTTGGGGATGACATGACTGTATACATACAGAACCCTAAAGACTCCTCCAAGAGACTCCTAGACCTGATAAACACCTTCAGCAAGGTTTCAAGATAGAAAATCAATGTACAAATGTTGGTAGCATTTCTATGCACCAATAATGCTCAAGATGAAAGCTAAATTAAAAGCTCTATCCTATTTACACTAGCCATAACAAAATAAAAAAACCTAGGAATACATTTAACCCAGGAGGCAAGAGGTCTCTACAGGGAGAACTACAAAACACTGATGAAACAAATCACAGCAATACAAACAAACGAAAGAATACCCCATGCTTATGAATCAGAAGAATCAGTGTCATTCAAATGAATATATTGCCCGAAGCAACCACAAATTCAATGCAATCCTGATCAAAATAACGGCATCATTTTTCACAGAACTACAAAAACAATTCTAAAGTTTATATAGAAACAAAAAAGAGGCAGAATAGTCAAAGCAATCCTAAGTAAAAAGAACAAATACAGAGGCATCACACCACCTGACTTCACATTATACTACAAGGCCATAGTAATTTAAACAGTAGGGTACCGGTTCAAAAATACTAGTTCAGTGGAACAGAATAGAGAACTCAGGAATAAAGCCACATACCTACAACCAACTGGTCTTTGACAAAGTCAACAAAAATAAGTGGGGAAAGGACACCCTATTCAACAAATAGAGCTGGGAAAATTAGCTAGCTACATGCAGAAGAATGAAGCTGGCCCCTACCTCTCACC
>CAUYQG010261853.1:0-25114 GCA_963574415.1 Tarsius wallacei
GGCGCGCCCACTCCAAACCCTTCTGGGCGAACTATTCACACCAAAAAAAAAAAAAAAAAAAAAAAAAAAAAAAAAAAAAAAAAAAAATGATGAAGCCATGAGAGATGCTCCCTAGTTAATCGGATAAAGGCCCCTTTAGAAGAGGTTTCACACAGCATTAGCTTGGCTTGCTTTTACCTTTCACCATGTTTGGACACAGCAAGAAGGTTCTCAACAGACTAAATGTCAGCACCATGATCTTTAACTTGCCAGCCTCCAGAAATACTAGGAATACTTTTCTGTTCGTTGTTTTCTGACCTGTAATATTCTTAGTAGCACAAACATACTAAGACACAGATAGCCCAGGAGCTGTTCCCTGGCTTCTAACTCACCTACAATGCTGGCTACTGGTGAGGGGACTGAATCATCAAAAGGATTTTGGTAATCACACTGAAGGACAGAAATTGAGGGTTGTGTTGGTTTGGAGAAACTCTGCCATAAGGAGTCTCACCCAAGAGCTTGCTTAAAAACACTCATGCTTAGGCCCCAGTCAATACTAACATTAGACGTGAACAGCCAGGGTGAATCTGTGGATATTGAATTTGAGTAGACTAGATTTTTAGTAGTTCAACCTTAAAGAAAATTTATGAGAATGATGTAAGAAATTGACAATAATAATAAAAGAAAAGCAGGTAAAAAAGATTCTTGGTGTCTTTTGCTTGTGTTTCTGTGTTCAAGGCACACAATAAACTACTATATAAGAAGTCAGCTATGGTCATTAACCCTCAAAACACCTGAGTAATTAAGACGTTAACTCTTCTCTATTTGTTTTGACGTCCCAGCGTCCTGTTCACTGCTCTATATCTCAATGTTTCACTAATGTACATGAGTGTTTTTAGATATTTAAAGTGATAAAATATCTGACTTACCTGATACCAGCTAACATGCTGAATTTCTACCTCATTTTGCTCAAATATTATTTTTGCTTATAGGCAACTCAAAAATTAAAAACAGACTTTTGCCAAAGCAGTGACTGAACCACAGTGATGTCACTTGCTCATCTGATTCCTATTATAACATTTAAAGAATTCACAGCTGAACACTTTCCACCACCTTTCTTGGTTTTATTTGAGCCCCAAATATTTGTATCTCTCTCTGTGGCAAACCAGTTTGAAAAGAATCAGGACTCCAGGGGTGAGGTGGAGGGGTGGAAGGAAAGAGAAAGTGAGCATGCCAATTGCTATTAAATAAATTAGAAACTGTTGAGAAAGGGGATTTTACCACAATGTGATTGCACTTACCACTGGAATGTCTTTAAAGGGTGTATTTAAGAACACATGTTTCTTTCATATTCATGTCAGAAATCTGGCCTGTCCTCTGTCACTATCAAATGAAGACAGGAAAGCAGGAGTGGAGGCTAACAGGGGAGGATCTGAAATTAGACGGCAATGAGTACTTTAAAGATGTCTGCCTGTCTTCCTCAGTCAGCAAGCAGTAGACAGTAAAATGACCACACAGGGTTGTGTATTTACCGATTTTATGATTAAGGCACATTTTTACACAGGCTGTTTCCCCTACAGAGAAAATAAGCCAGCCCTCACACAGGAATAAATTTGATTAAACATGATTAGCTAAATTGTTTATTTTCTGCAAATAAGAGACATTTAATTTTCTTAAGAACATATATAGATTATTTTACTTGTTCCCTCTTCAATAAAAGCAAAACAAA
The DNA here is from genome assembly GCA_963574415.1 of Tarsius wallacei. Lineage (NCBI taxonomy): Eukaryota > Metazoa > Chordata > Mammalia > Primates > Tarsiidae > Tarsius > Tarsius wallacei. The sequence continues at coordinate 1,709 of CAUYQG010261853.1, forward strand.
ACAAACAAACAAACAAAACCTAAATGTTGTTTGTGTCCTTCAAATGTATCTTTTGTTTATGGTTTGCACATGTGCTATCCATTATTTAAAACTCCAGTCCTAGAAACCTAGCCCTCTGAATATAATTTTTGACAGTAATATTGGGTGAGAAAGTAGTCATTTCACATTGCAAATGCTATGGAAATTCTTAAAAGGAGCCTGTCTATTTGTGTAAATAAAACAAGATGCCATTCTGGGAAACTGATTCCTCTTTATGATTGAGGAAATTAACCACAGATTTGGGGGTCCCAAAGAGAAAAGTTGGCTAATGATAACTGGTCTGATTTGCGTGCAAATTATGGGATCTGTGTAGACACATTCAACTGGAAAGGCACTGTGGAAATCATAAATTTTGGTTAATTTGATAACACAAATAAATGTAAATTTTTCACAGGCAGTAGTCTCAAAGTAAATGTAGGGGTTTAGTCAAGCATAACCAAACCTTTCACAAGGCCCATCTGCCTTATAACGCTGCTGTCATGACCTTCTGGTATAATATAGAAATAATGATACCTTCCTCTGTGCAATGCAGTCTTCCCTGATTTGTAAAGCAATTAAATATGAGGGAAGGCAGAAAATGGCTCACAGGGTTGACTGGAGTGTCTTCTGCAAGTCTTCATGCCAGTTTCCAGTCAACATTGTGATCAGAAAAATGGAGAACTGAGACAATTCACATATTTTATGCAACCAAGGTTTCCATCTTGTAAAATCTACAATGACAAATATTATGTAGAGGTGAATGGCATGTGGATATTGAGCATTGCAAAGTGCACATATTTTAATTTAAAATTAAAAAGTAAAGTACAATGCAGTCTCCAAATTATGTTGTTTTCCAAAATATGTCTAGATGTTAACATTTCTGTGGCTAAAAAGCAGGGGATGTTTTCTCGCATTCACTTGTCTGACCAAAATGTGTCTGACTCTTAGGTTATTAAATTTTTGAGGACATATATGCTTTATATATGACCCAATACATTATTTTTATTGTGAAGTTTTTAATGTTGCTAGAAATTATTTTACTGACCTTGAATTTTACCTTTACAAAGGAGTTGTCTATCCCCATCCCACACATATATAGCCTCTCCCATTATCAACATTCCCCACTAGAATTGTCTAAGGTGTTTTAGCCTTGTAATGCCTCTGCTATCTCATTTATAAAATGGGGTAATAGTCTCGTGGTTAAGAGGACTAAGGAAAACTAAAGGTTTGTTAAGATAAATATTTATACACAACTTAGAACAATGCTTGGCACATAGAAAGTGTTATGAAAGTGTTTGCCAAATCATCTAAAGATATGTTTAATAAATATTTACTGATAGTTAAATTGCCTACTTTTTAATGAGTACTTTTTATAAAAAGAGGACTACCAAGTTGTAGAATGTAGAGTTAATACATTTTACCAGTTACTTTCTTTGGTACAGAAAATTTACTGACTGCATTTAGGTGCAAGGCCCTTCTAAGTTGTGTTTGGCTGAGAGGGTTTCCTGCAAATTCATACAATGACCACTGTCACATGGATTCTGTCATGTTTCTACTCTGTTGTCTTTCATACATAAGTGATTTGACTAAACATAATTAACTGAAATATAATATTAATATTGCCATACATAAATTATTTTTGATTCCCTGAAACTAAAACATCATTCTAATATACTCTTCATTGGGAATAGGATTTGTAGAGAAAATAGGTTGGCAAGGACTTCTGTAACTGCCATTGTTATTGCTATGGACATTTATTCACTCTAGTTGTATGTCCATTGTAAAATTTTAAGGTTCTCAACATATTGACCAGAAAAAAAATTCCCTTATCTATATATTTAGCGTTTTAAAATATTTGATAATTCTTTTCTTTGTTTTCCATGGTTTCTTCTAAATGTTGTAGATGGCCTAAAAATATAGTGAGATGATTGTTGACAAAAGTATAAGTATTTCAATGCAAGTGAAGTTATTTTATGTGACAGCAAAAGGATAGGGGAAAGGGAAGAACTTTATAGAAATTAAGTGAAACAAACAACAGAAGATAGTAAAATTAATCATACTATCTTTTGGAGCAAGGTATTGTCCTGGTATTGAATACCAGCATTATGAGAACTTGGGCTCTGAGTTTTATTTCGCCATCTGTAAAATGGCAATAAAAACATTCTCCATGTAGGAATAGTGAAAGGAGTAAGAGTAGCTTAGCTTAGGGACTGATACACAGAAAAAATAGTTCTTAGTTTAAGAGAGCTGTTAAGTTAATCAAGACATCTAATCGTATATTATAAGCCCCTTGAGAACAAGGACTATGTACTCCATCAAATATACAAAGCGTGCAATAAAAGAATCAGTGATTATCAAACAAGGCAAACATTTGCTTCTAAAAAGATTACAGGATAAATTAATTGGATGTGTGAATAGTTCATAAAATGTCGACCTTGACTGAGCAACCTCAGCTTTGAGGACTAGAATTACTGAAATTCGGTCTTACTCATACAATGAAATTCTTTTTATTCATCAAGATTAACATTCAGTAATAATTCTAAAATGTGATACAAAAGGAAAGACCAAAAGAAAAAAAGAAGATAGATGTCAATGTGTAACAATATTTGAATTGTGGTAGAATGACCAATAGCTATAAAACTATTCCTTGAATATGTTAATATTTCCACTAGTAACTAGTAAGACTTGTTTTAGTATTCAAAATATTTTATAAGCTTCAGATAGTATAAACAATTCTTATTAATATGATAATTTGATTTTTTTTTTCCTTCCTTCAAATTAAATTCTGTATTGTGAAAGCTAGGATTGGGTTCCAGAAATTTCTGGTACTTGGTTTATTTAGATTTGCACATAGCTCAAATTGGTTGAATGGAGTTGTACTTTAATAGATGACTTCTATAGAGAAAAATCTGTTTTTTTATGTAAATGGAATGCATTTGCTATTTTCTATTCCTTCCATTTACAGAGCTGGACATAACTTGAACATCATGTATATACTTCTAATTGAGAATTCCATTTTCATTTTCTAACAAGCTGTTATACCAGAAAGTGACTCATGGTAAGAAGCTCTTGCTTACCCTGAAGGAACAAGTACTTGGAAATTAAAAGGCATAGATCTAAAAATGTAAAGTAGCCAATTGCAAGGAAAATTCATTGATTTTTTTACTTTATTAAAATTATGCAAAGTACTATTTATAAATCTTAGAGTGTCACTAAATACGGATATCAAATATTACCAAATTTTTCTTCTGGATATTTCTTGATAAATTATAATGTTAGCAATAAAGTTGGGAATGTGGCTTTTGTGGCTCTCAGTTTTATTATACATTTTTTGGGTTTGACCCTTAGAATTAAATCTGTATGACTAATTATTTAATTTTTAGGAAAGTAAATTAAACAATCTACAGAATTTTGTTTTGCCCATTTATTTATTTTTCTGAAAGTTTTCCTTTCTCCAGTGTGTTAAAGTACAGGATGCCCATCATTAGAATTTCTATTTAGTTTGACTGCTATGTAAATATTTGTCAATAAAATGAGAGTTTAGGTGAGATAACAGAAACAGATTGCAAAAATGTAAACTGAAAATCAAACTTAAGAGCTACTGAGCAGTATATCTGAGAACTGTGTTTAAACAATCTATTGATTACAAATTTGGCAGCTATTTAGAAAAAAAAATCAGATAAGTCATTCAAATTAAAAAAAATTAACCCAACAATGTTAAAATAAACAGCCTGATTAAAGCACGGGCAAAGACTTAAATAGACATCTCAGATATACAAATGGAAAATAAGCATATGAAAGGGCGCTCAACATCCTATGTCATTCAAAAATTGCAAATCAAGACAACAATCAAGAAGAAACTACTAGATACCCTATTGAAATGACCAAAACCCAAAACACTAACAACAAAGAATACAAACAAGGATGAGGAGCAATCTGAACTCTCATTCGTTATTGGTGGAAATGCAAAAAAGTACAGCCATTTTGAAGATGATATGGCAATTTCTGACAAAACTAAAAACATTCTTACCATGTAATCCTTCAATCACATTTGTTGGCATTTATCCACATACGTTTAAAACTATGTGTATACCCAAACCTACACAGAGATGATTATTTCAGCTTTACTCACAATTGCCAAAACTTGGGAACAACAAAAATGTCCTTCAGTAGGGGAATGGATGAACCATGGTCCATTCAGACAATGAAATATTATTTGGTGTTATAAAGAAATAGCGATCAAGCCATGAAAAGACACGAAGAAAGTTAAATGCATATTACTAGGTGAAGGAGGCTAATGTGCAATGGCTGTATACTATATGATTCCGTTTTGTAGCATTCTGCAAAAGGTAAAACTATGGAGACAGTAAAAAGATCAGTGGCAGCCAGGAGTTGGAGGGCAGGATTAATGGGTAGAGCACAAAATTGTAAACAGCAGTGAAACTATTCTACATGACACAGTCATGATAGATACATATAATAATATATTTTTCAAAACTCATAAAATATACACCAAAAATGAACCCTAATATAAACTATGGACTTTGAGTGACAATGATGTGTCAATGTAGGTTCAAGTTCACTACTCGGAGAGGGGGATTTGATAGAGGGGTAGATTGTGCATGTGTGGGAATGGGGATATATGGAATTCTTTCTATTTTTAGCTCAATGTTACTATACACTGAAGATTCTCTAAAAAAAGGTCTATTAATTAAAAAATTAATGTATATGAGACAATAGAAAAAACTAATAAAATGTATATGAGACAATAAAAAGAATGAAAATTCTGATCATTCTACTGTATACTGAGGATCTCAGAACTCCTACCAATAGGTATTATAAATTATAAATCTAGCCAAGTGTGGTGGCTCACACTTGCAATCCCAGCACATTGGGAGACTGAGGCAGGAGGATCATTTGAGATCAGGAATTCGAGATCAGACTAGCAACATAACAAGACCTCACTACAAAAAAAAAAGAAAAAGAAAGAGAATCAAAGATTAGCTGAGCACAGTGGACCGTGCCTGTAGCCCCAGTAACTTGGAGGCTGAGGAGGAAGGATCATTTAAGCCTAGGAGGCTGAGGTGCAGTGAGTTGTGATAGTGCCACATCACTCCAGCCTGAGCAACAGAGTGAGACCCCGACTCATAAACAAGTAATTAATTAAATAAATAAATCATCTGTTAATTGATAAAATTTAAATATTTATTCACAGCCTTATTTAATCACAAAATATTTATTGATGCCTAATTGTGGTGAATTAAATAAACTAATATCTCTGCCTTCAAGGACTTTACAGTGTTGGGGAGGAATAGGCACTTAAGCAGTAATAAAGTAGTAAGTTTTATTTTACTTGCACATGTCATTAAAAAAGCATAATGGAGAACTATGCATATCACAATATCAGAATCAAGAGGCAAAGGATGTTTGCCTGGAGGCTATGGCACAATTGAATTGTTACCATTAAGAAAAAGTAGCCACTAAGGAAAACTTTCAGCCATCATCTCACTTTTGCATAGTACGTATACCCCCATAGGTCTTGATGGAGAGACTCTCAGCTCACAAAGATTTCTGATTTAATCCATACTGCTTTTCCATAGGTTTATCTGGTGTTCTGGTTTTGATTTTTGAATTTCCAGAATAATTTCTCATAGAAGCCATGACTGAGTGAGAAATGAGTTGAGGATCTTTTGCCAATTTGACACTGTAAAGGTGCAGGAGTTAGAGTTTAGTCTCTATTCACTGTTTTAATTGGGTTCACAATTCTACAAAGGCATAAGGAGGCAATACTATAAGGGTACAGGGCTTGCAAAGATTTAGAATAGCTGGGTTAAAATAACCTAAACATACAGATCATCTCTTGGACCAATGGCTAGTCAGAAATTCATGGAAACCCTCAAAATCAGCCAAAGTTAAGCAAAGGCCAGATGGATGCTTGGTGCATCCTGTGAACCCTAAAATGGTCCTTTAAAAATATATCAATAATCTTTTCAAATGTCTTGCCTGAAGTATTTTCATTACTATTAATAGTGTATTAGGGTGTGAATGGGAAGCTAATATTGTGTACTAACATCTAGAAGTCATGTTTGACCCAAACACTCAGCTTTACTTCTATGATGTCTAGTCCAAGATGTCTTATAAAACATTCACATCTAACCTGTTGACAATTCCTCTTCTTCCATATTTCCTCTTTTCTTTGAGACACGCTTTATGTGCTGATGCCAGAGTAACAAAGCTACTCATTGTTTCCTCATAACAAACCCGATCCTTTGTGAGTGATATATAAAAGGGAAACATTCTGGTTTATTTTATTTATTTTTAATTCTTTTGAAATATAGAAACAGTCTTCACTCCTTCATTTGCATCTCATCTGTGTGTAGCAATAAATGTTTGAATTACCATATAAAATGGCAGATAAATATGCTATTATCTAAAGTTTTACACAATTAGTTTAAATATAATACATTCACTTTTGAAAATGTCCGTACTTAGAGTAAGTGCATAATGCTGCCAGGATATTTTCTCCTCCCCTCTGGGGTTGAAGCTTTGCCTTGCATCTCATCACAGACACATAATTAGTTGTAGCAGGTATATTACAGTGGTCTCCAAGCCTACATCACCCAAATCTTCTTTAAACATCATTTTAGCAAAGTAAACCCAGGAAATTCTGTTCACCTTACTTAAATGCTTGTAACTTTAGTATTTTTACAATTCTTTCAGGCTCAGCACAGATGGGATTTTTCAAATGAAAACCAGATGAAAGTAAACAGACATCTCACCATTGAAACCTAAAGGTAGGAAGACGAAGACCCAGCTCTGTGCTGTAACAGGATCCGCTTTTGCCATGAAAGTGTGTTTCCAATAACTGCACAGTTACCTTTCATTAGAGACTCAAATCAGCATTTTATTTTTCCTTTTATAATTTGACATGGTAAAAGGAGAAGTGGGCTTTCAAATCTCTAATCTGTGTCAACCTGAGAGGAAGGTTTTTAGCACTCTGCCTCCGTGGGGGTATTTGGATTTGTAGTTCATTTTACAAATCCTGTTTAACATACAATTAAATAATAATGTAAATATGTGACATAATCTCCCCTGGCTACAAACTTTCACTGACCCTGGTGATTTCCTCCCCTTGGGATTTTAAACTTGGTTTCTATTGCCCTTCCTTACTGAAATGTATACCCGTGTTCATTTCAGTTGCAATTAGCTAAATCGTCATTTCATTTGTAGCTTCTTTTAAATGTATTTGAAATTGTTCTTATTGGAACAAAAAAGAACATTTGATTAGAAAAATAGTCATTCTAACCCCTTTGCTGACTCCAATATCAATTTAATTTGGATTTATTTGTATTTTTTAAGGATACACCTAGATTGTCTCCAAAGTAGCCTTCTAAATTGGTACGTGTTGATATCATTTGAGAAGCTTCAAAACTTTGTTAAATCTCTATCTGTGGATGATTTTACTTAACTGGTCAGGATCAGGAGTTGGGAATTTACAGGTTTTAAAAGATTTATTTATGTATCCTGATAATGCAACCCAGATTGAGAATCATGGTCCTAGGATTGGAATCTGTTCTTGAAGGGATTTGTTCTTGTGTTTCAAAGTTTGGAGTCTTCTTACACCTCTATGAAAGTAAAGGAGTAATCAAGACCAGAAATAGTGTGAATTCTATTGCAGACACACATTCAGATCTTGGGAGTAATCCTTAGCTGTAATAACTGATCTTAGCATCATATTTGACTTCTAAGAATGAACATGTGAAATGAAGACATGTCTTCGCTAAAATTACGTTAGGTGTCTTGACAGTGCACTTTTCTGATCTCTCATTAGCATTTAGTACAAACTTTCTCTAATCAGAGTCCTGTATTAGCCCTATATACAATGGTACATTTAGAGTTGACCTCTGACATGACACAGATTTAAAAACAATGATGTGGTAGCATATTCTCATGAGGACCTATAGAACAGATAATCGCTCTGGGGCATCTACATTTCTTCTCTTTCAGTAGAGAAATGAAACACAGAGGTCTGAATCAGCCGGCCAGATATGATTAAAATGGATGGAGCAGGTTTTATTTCATATCATTTCAGAAAATTTAAGCAGAAAGAAAACATGATTTTCATATCTAGAAATGATGTTATACAAACTGTGTTGTCCTGAATGATTATTATTTCACTCAGTGGTCTTTCATTCTTAAAATAGAAAAAGAAAATGTTATTCATGATAGAGTCATGTTTTAGCATTAAGAGTGTGGCTAAATATCTTTATTACAAATAATTTGAAAATTAGGTTTTTAAGTAACATAGATTCTAGGAATTCTCAAAACTCCACTTGCAAAAGTTATTTGTGATATATCTTCAATATTTTTCCAAGATAACAAGCTAGTAAACTTACTGTGTTAGATTTATTAAAATAATAAGTCATCTTTTCAAATGTGTTTTCTTTCTTCTTATTTCAAAATTAAGGTACCTAAAAATATTTTAAGGTCATTTAATACATTTTATTTTTTAAAATAAAACTTTGAAAAGAGCAAAGAGATCCAGATGTAGCAAACTTGGGACTCTGAATACTTAGACATTCCTTTTAATTACTCTGAACAGATGAGGTTGAGAAGTTCAGACAAGTACTAGGAAAACAATAAATATGTTTAAAAGGCAGATTAATAGATAGAAATATAGGAATTTAACGTGCTTAATGTACCATAGCTAACTGACTGACTATAGAGACGATTTGAAACTAGTGGAGAATATGTAAATAACCCAGAGGAGAAAATTTAACTTTATGTTGAAAGGATTCATGAGGAAGATTCATAGCAAAAATAACAATAGGGTCATATTTAGAGATAGAAAACATGAAAACATATCAGGAAAAATCTCAGACAGAGAATACAAAAAATATAAATGAAGTAAGAGGACATTTGAAAAAGTTACAGTTATGGTCTTCTCTTAGATTTCAGAAGAAAAAATTCATAGAAGATATGTTTCTAACAAGAAGAATTATTGAGGAAAGACAACAAGGTTTAGAATGACAGATTCTAATTTGAACTCTTGATCTATCATTTACTGTACAACACAAGGCATGTTACTAACACTCCCCTTTATAAAACCGTATTTATACCTTATTTTTTCAAGGATGCCATGGAAACGATGAAATGTTCTTACCCTATGTAAAGTGCTTTGCAAATTACAGAGGTGCTTTCAAATATAGGTTGAAGCTTAACAACTCAAAGTGAGATTATGGATTTTGACAAGAGTTCGAAGTTGGTTAGCATTTCAAGTGCACATTCCATTTGGAGACACACTGGTCTAAAAGGGTAGGAATTGAACAATGGAAGAATTTCTTAATCTTGGAAAAAGTCAACTTAATTTAACTGATATTGCTTGAGAAAAGTCCTGAAAAATCTCTGAGTCATATTTTTCCTCATCTGTAAGCCTGAGAATAGTAACTATTTTTGAGGTTCTCTAAAGAGTTTTCATGACATATGTGCATGCAACAATTCTTTGTGAAGGATGTTTCAAATTAATTTTTACTGGTATGAGTTAACTTTTGTTAATGATTCAGATGTTGCTACATGTTTGTTTAGAATATTTCTACAATAGTGCTCTCATGCTGAGAGCATCTGACATACTTCCTTAAAAGGAACAGAGGTGAGAATTACAAATACCCTGCAGTTTATCTGTACAGATAGATCCTGTGTCATGTGAATTTTAGTCTGTGTTAAGTATCATATATTACAAATGTACTAATAGAAAACAAACAAACAAACAGCAACAACAGAAACAGCTGAGAACTTTTGGAATATATTGTGTTTGAATCCTCCTGGATCTCTGGAAAAAAATAATGATAATTTTAGAAGCAGAACTTACAAATCCATGGAAGGAAGTTTAGAATTCTGATTTCAATTATATTCAACTATATTTTGCTAAAGCTTCTAATTTCAACTATATTATACCAAAAAATTATCATTCTTTTTTCTATTTTGATTCCTTTTTGTATATGACTAACACATAGTAAATACTGACCGGGGCTTTGTTCTTCACAGTAAGAAGTACTAGCCAGGCAAAAAAGAGAGAAGCAATGAACTTCATACATTCATCAGATAGCCAAACACCTGGAAAGGATTGCAGAATCATAAGGGCATCCGGGTGTGTAGTCACACTCAGTGATGTGTGCTAGCTACTGGCAACAACATACAAGCACTTACCAATCCTGAGATAAGGAAATAAGAAAACTCTGAAAGGTTCTCTTAAGAATCCTGGGTAAGAATATCTTGACTCTATAACAGGCAGGCATATAAAGTAGGTGGATGGACTGTATCTCATTTAAGATAGCCCTTCCAGACCATGACTCCAGTCATTAGGGGTGATAAGTTGAATTGAACTTCCTCCTGCTTGGATCCAATGTCCGCCTCCTTCCTGACTCAGCCCCACTTCTCATTTGCAATCCTGTTCCTTGTTTCCATCAGCTGTCTAGTACTGAGCTGAGGAATCTGAATATGGATGGCTTAGGTACAATTTGCTGATCTTCATGTTTTCCACCCCAATCTAGACATCTTCCATCCAAACTTGTTAATCTGCATTCAGGCTAGAGTTATCTAGCTATTCATAAGATGGGAATTAGAACAATCATTTAAAAACAAAACAACTAATTGAAGTATAATATCTTTATGCCATAAAGTATATTTGTTCAAAGTTCAGAATTCACAGAGTTCATGTATTTACAAGGTGCAGCTATCATCATAATCTAATTTTAGAACATTTTCATCACTCCCAAAGCAGCCTTGTACCCATTAGCAATCACTACCCACATCACCATCTCCCAGTCTTAGGCAGCTGCTAATGTACTTTCTGTCTGTGAAGATTTGCTCAAAATTTTTGATAAATGATTTAACCAGCTACAAACATATTCCCTTTTTTAAAGCTTTAAATTGCTCACTGCGTGCTAACTTTTCAGTCTGAAGTTGTATTAGGCTTTGAAATATTAGCGGTTAGAAATGTATGTTGCTGTATGTGTGTGTTTCTCAAAGTCCAATTAGTCATACTCAAATTATTCAGACTCATTTTGCTTCATTCTGTGTTAAATTTTCTTCTATCTCTTATCAGTAAGAAGAGGTGCATGGTAGCCAACCCAAGAACTTTTCTTCTTTCCCACCTCTGAATATGTGTTTAGTTCTATGTGTCCCTGGGCATTAAGTGTCAGCCCTGGTTTTTAATTGGCCAGACTTGCCCCTTTGCGCCCATGTCTAGAATTGGTCAACTATAAAACACTGCACCTGAGTCACACACATGCTCAACCTTTACCAAGTTAGAATTATAACACTGTTGTGCTTATCAGAGATAGAAACAGAGATAATATAGAACTAAATGACTTCATGGGGAGTTTAACTGAGAACAAACATACACTGATGGCAGGAGGGGGGTTACTCCATATAATAATTTTTTACACAATTAGTAAATTAATCTTGGTATAGATTAAAAATTGAGAATGATTATGTTTAATTTCATAATGAATGCAATTTATTGTGTGCCTATTTTAAACATATGAAGGTATTTAATTAAAAGTATCAGAAACAGAATTGAAAAAAAAAGATAGAGGCTTCTTTGTTGAAAAGACAAAGACTGGCTCTTTGAATTCATGGATAAGGTAAAAATATGCATTTTCAAATGGGCAGACATGAGGGTGGCCTTGGAAATCTTGGAGTGAGGAATTGCTAGAGGGTACTTCAGGATGCAGTAGTCAGGATGAATACACTTCAGTACAGTCTGTGTGTACCTGCTTGTGAATCCAATTCCAGGGGGTGATTGATTAGCCTGACTTTGGCTGCATCCCACCCCTCAGCTAGGATTGCACCTGGGATGACTGTAACACTAAGATTCTTTAAATATAGAAAGTGACATTTCCCAAAGCAAAAATGAAGACGTGATTCCAGAATTAGAGGGAATCAATGCCAGATTGTTAATAGGCAGCATGCTATTTATTTTTCAAAAAATTTACATAGTACTTGACTCTGATCTGGGCACTGTTCCAAGAACTTTACAATTAGTTGGTCATTAAATCCTCATAAGAACCCTATGTCTACCACAGCTCCATTTTATAGGCCCAGAGTGGTTAAGTAACTTTCCTGAACTCACACAGCTAAATAACGGAAAAAGGTGAGATTTGAACACCATCCAGCTCCTAAGTCCCTGCTCGCAACTGACACTGTGCTACCTCTCTCTGGGCACAATTTGGGAATATCATTTCATTGCTTTTAATAATAACCCTGTGAAATGAATTCCTGTTTCAGAAATAAAAAGGAACACACTCAGGGGAGCTCGGAATTTGACTAAGTCTGCAAGACTCAGACACTCGTTTGCTTTCCACCATGTTGCCCTGTCTTTCTTGACTCACCAGACAGAGGTGGGTGATTACATTTTATTAATGACTGAAAATGCCACCTAGATGCTTAAAAACTGCCTCAGAACTACGCTGTATTTTTCCTTTGTAATGTTTGAAGGCAGTCTTTGCCTCTTACAATTCTGTGTGCATTTTTCAGTAAGAAGGCAAATGTCAAATCTCTGAGGAATGCTGTATGAATAAGGCAGACTCTGGAAAAGCTGAATCAAGATGCCATTTGCATCTCGCCTCTCATTTTCCCTTTCCCTGATCTGCCTATCATTCTACAAAAGAAGCATTTCCCTCCTTCTGAGTCTGTCAGGGATTCAATCCCCAAGCAGATAAGCCCAATCGCCAGTGGAGCTGAGACCTTGCTAGTGGCCAATCTGCCCAAGATCTGAGAGAAATATAATTTCTTTCTTTCCTGTGTGAATGAAAAAAATAATAGGGTGATTCTGAATTTATATCATGTAAATTTAAAGGCCAAATGCAGACATTACGCCCTTCTGCTTAAAGGCATCTGTACGAGATGTTTTCCCCATGTATGTGCATTTATAAATATGTTATATGTAAATATATATAATAAGTTAAATAATGTGTATATATACTATTCGTGTGTGTGTGTGTGTGTGTGTGTGTAACTTAGAATATCACAAAGGTGCAGGATTTGATAAGAGGACTTTTTAAATCTGCTGCTTTTGATCAGATTTAATCCACTGAGCAGAAATCTCACTGATGGTGACGATGTTCTGCCATCCTTTTCTGGTAAATTATAAAATAGCTATGTTGGCCCTTCATTCTTCAGGGGCTGACATGGCATGTGACAGGTGGTGTGCCATCCCAGGAAGATGAAGTCAGATTATGGACAACTCCATGGATACTAACAAGATGAGTCCACTGTCCTTTTTGACTAGAGGTGATAATGTACATTGTGAGGAATGGTCTCTCTAGACAGTCTGCTGGGATCCAAACTCTGGCTCTATTGTTTTCTTGTTGGATGACCTTGGGCAGGTCACCTGTGTTTTAGTGTCCACAGAGGGTTGTTGTGAAGATTCCATGAGACCATGCATGCCTTAGAAAACAGAAAGCAATTGCTATTTTAGGCATCACAAAAGTCTCATTAGGAAAGGTGAATGGGTCAACCATGTACAGTGTATAGCAATTATTAGAAATATAAAATAGCTTTATGTATACACGTTAAGCTGAATTTATTCACAAAGTATTATTTTTAAATGACTTAAAAGTATCTCCAGAGCAATTAATAGATACCATTTGTCTTCATGACTCAATAGAGAAGCACTGAGCTGGAGGTCTAGTAAAAGCAACAGGTCAACAGGATAAAAATGAAAACCAAGAAGACCAGATAAGTATACAAAGTGCCAGTAATAAGTCTTTTTAAAAAATTGTTGATTATCTCTTCTGGAATCCCACTCTAGAACTTGTTTAAAGTGGTCATTAGATAGGAAGGGAAGAAATTCCAGAGAGGTCATTAGATAGGAAGGGTAGAAATTCCAGAGAGGTGATGTCAGGGATCTCATCTATATATTGATAATTATAAGTTATATATCTATCTATATCTATATATTGTGTGTATTCTAGGATTTTTTGAAAACCAATAGCTATAAACCAATCAACAGGTAAATAATTTTAAGTCCAAATGGAGGACTTGGATAGGCATTCAGAGGTCTGATCCTGGCAGCCAGGGGTCTGGGGATGCCAGCCAAAGACGTAAGCCCAGCAGGAGGGCAGAGTCAGGGCCATGGAAAACGTACATGATTAAGAATAGTCTGAACATCTAACCAGGTGATTTGATGTAGGGAAAGGCTTATATATTCTGCACATACTGTATTTTAAAACTACACTATCTCATTATGTTCTGGACAATATCAGTGAAAAGAAAATTGCATCATCCTGATTTTCAGCGTGTGGACATTGAGGCTTAGAAGTTAGGTAGTTTCCAGTGTGCCATATATTGGACTGATTTTATTGGCCCAAAATGTGTTCATTGAAGCCCTACTTCCAAATGCAAATGTATTTAGAGATAGAACTTTTATGAGGTATTTAAAGTTACACGTTGTCTTAAGGTTTGGTGTCCTTATGGGAAGAGAAAGAGAAAACACAACTCCTCTGTGCTGCTCCATGAGGACACAGAGAAAATGCAGCTGTCTGTGAGCCAGAAAAAAGGGTACGTTGCCAGGAACCAAACTGGCCAGCAACTTGATCTTAGATTTTCTATCTTTAAGAACTTTGAGAAGATAAATTTCTGTTGTTTAAGCCATGTAGCTTGTGATATTTTGTTGTTAGGGCAGCCTAAACTAACTAATACACTATGATAATGAACTACTAATTGACCAGGATTTGTGTTTCAAATCTCTTGGGGGTAATGGCATTTGAATGCATCCCTCAAAAGTGAATGTGCTGGAAATTTGACTCCAGGCTAACAGTGTTGGCTGGGCCTCTGGAAGCTGATTGGCTTCAAACTCCTGAATGAATTCATGCCATTATCACGGAAGAGGGTTAGTTATCACAGGAGTGACTTTGTTATAAAAACTAGTTCTATCTTGCACATAATGTCCTGCCTTTCTGGGTATCAATCAAGGAATTACACTTTCTAGATGCCAGCACCATGCTCTTGGACTCCCCATCCTCCAGAACCATGAGCAGAATAAACTGCTGCTCTTTATGAATTCCACAATCTGTGATATTCTGTTACAGTAATGAAGATAGACTAAGACAGGAAAACAGAAAACAGCAAATAGACTTAGGGCAGAAGCAACAGGATAGGATTTTGCATCAGTAGTTAGGCTTGCACAAAAGCGAAAAATAGAAAATTAGCGTTTTTTTAAAGGATAAATCTCTGCCCTGACTTGAAATAGCTTTCTTTCTGTAGAGAGATGAAGTCTAACAAGTCCTATTCCCCAAAATGCAACAGCAGTTTGGAAAAGCCAAAGATGGCAACAGAGACCCCATCTCAGAGGACCTCTAGGGATGATCTATTGCGACATGAACCCCTTCTTTTATTTCAATCTCCAAAGTTTTCTAGTTTTAATCACATCTATTACTCTTCTAGCTATAGCAGTGTTACGTAACACTAAAGTTCTCTCAGTGGAATAAAACCAGTTATATGTGCAGTAGAAGAATGACATGAGGTTTATACTGAATTAGAAGGCAGATGGGTGGTTTTGTTCAATCATTACTGAAGCTTTCCTACCATTTTTTTTAATTGGAGTCTCACTCTGTTGCCCAGACTGGAGTGCAGTGGCTGCTCCTGGCCACTGCAGCCTCGAACTGCTGGGCTCCGGCGATCCTTCCGCCTCAGCCTCGCCTCCCAAGTAGCTGGAACTACAGGTGTACGCTACCACAACCGGCTAATTTTTTGATTTATTGTAGAGATGAGGTCTCGTCAAGTTGCCCAGGTGGGTCTCGAACCCGAGGGCTCAGGTAATCCACTCACCTCAGCCTCCCAAAGCTCGGGATTATAGGCTGAACCACCGAGCCTGGCTAGCTTTCCTATCTTAAAGAGCATAAGACATTAGTAATATTTAGTAAAAATTTAAAAATGTTGTTTAGTTACTTCTTTGTGTTTTATTTTGAGCTGTTGGGTATTTCGAATTCATCTGACATTTTGGTGATTTCACCAGTGTTGTTTTTTAGTTCTCTGATTCTCATTGTGTTACTTGAAATATAATCAATGAACTAATATCCCCTTGGTTTATTGTAACTTAGGATGGAAGACAACAATCCCATTTATTATGTAGAGTAAGCACAGGTTTGCTCAGGAAGAAACTAAAATGTCTTCCTGGTCTCACTAGTTTAAATAATTTTTCTTTCTAATCAGTCATTTTTAGAATGTAGCTGAAACCTCATAATTCTTCGGTGATAGCATATAATGTTATCATTTCACTGATATCTCTCAAGTCACAATTTTACTGCTTGTCAATCTGGTGCTTGCTGGGCATAGGAATGTGATACTATCTCTATAATATGTTCTCTTTCAAACATGAAGCTCTAAGGGCCTCTTCGATAGTATAATGAATGAAATACTACTTTTATGGTTTTGAGCCAAGATTGAAATCAGCAGTGCTAAAATGCCACAGAACAGTGCTTGCAATATTTCCAGAACAGTCTTGGCAACCAAACTGCCTAGGGAGTTTGGATATGAACTTGAATACCAGCTTGAATGTGTTTTCCTTAAATAAGAAAAACTTGGAGTTCTATCTATCAACCACAGTGATAAATAAATTTAGAACTTCAAATTATGAGACATTTTTTAATGAGGCAAAGACAATTGTCCAACGGACATAAAAATGAAGAGATTGGTCTTCTTGAAAAGACAAGTAAGAAAGTAAAAATTGCTGTGTCATAAGTACTTCCTATTTCTCTCTCTGCCTCCATCGAATACACTATTGTAAAACTTCTAGATTGATTTTCCTATACCATAGCACTGGTTATTTCCCTTGCCTCCTTAAAATGCTTCAACTGTTTCCTGATGTCTACTAAATAAAACTGGCATTTGAGACCCCTTGACATCTGGCCCCAAACTACTTTATAATCACCACATCTGTCCAAACTCTCTTTCACACTTTAAACTTCGCCAAGTCTAAGAATGCTTAAGACTAAAAATACTTGCTTTAATAATCTTCCTGAAATACCTATTTCTTTCTTTGTCGGCCACAAGCCCATCTCAGACACTCAATACAAAGCTTCCTTTAGAATATGGGGTCCCAAACCCAGAAGCCTTCAGAATCCGGGCTTAAGAGGTAAAAGACAAAAGGAAAGTCTGACGGTTGTCTTCATCAGCTTGGGATGTTATTAGAAATGCCTTAAGACTGGGTGGATTAAATAATACAAATTTATTTCTCACAGTTCTGGAGGCTGGAAATTTTAAGATCAGTGTGACTGTGTAGTCAAGTTATGAGAGCGCCCTCTTTCTGGCTTGTAAATGGTCACCGTCTTGCTGTGTCCTCACATGAGAGGTAGATGGAAGAGAGAGAGAGAAAGAGAATGCTTTGGTCTCTTTGTCCCTGATAGGGGCACCAAGTCCATCACAGGAGGGATCTAGTTTCATATCTCCTCTAAACCTAATTATTTACCATAGACTCCACACCCAAATACTATCATATTGGGGGTTAGCATTTCAACATATGGGTTTGGGGAATACAGAAGCATTCAGTTCATAGTGATGATAAATGATAACTGACATGATTCTGTGATGGAGGTTGATAGGAAGTCACAGGTCCAGGAGTAAACAGGACAGCACAAAACCATCTGATAGGGTGGTTGCTCCCCAGATCCTGTCAGCTGCTATCATGTGTGACTGTCAGTCCAGCTGGTCATTTTCGTTCAAGGGAAGTCTAAATATATGGTCATTTATGTGAAATCTAAAATTAAAAAACTATAAAACAATTCTAACAAAAAAGGTATGACCTATGGTAGCTTTATGCCACTTCAACTATATATTTTTTTCTTTTTTTCTCTTCTGATGCGTTTAGTAACACTAATAGGTGTTACAAAATCTTCATTTGACAAATGAGGGAACAGGCTCAATCTCATGTCCTTCAAGACTAAAGTACTTTCCATAAAACCATACTGCCTTCTCTGGGATCTGACTACTAACCAAATAGAAGAAAGAGACATTTATGTGAATTAGTCTTGGTCTGGTCTACATATCCCCGCACTGAGAGATCATCGCAGACAGCGTGGGCTTAATGTTGGTGACTGTGGGAACATTCTCAATCTTTGTCATCACTAGAAATCCATCAATGATTTTTTTCAAACTCTACATGCGCTCCATCTAGCCAATCGCACTTAGAATAAGTGATAAAAAACTGACAACCATTTGCACTTGGGCCACTTTCCAGGCCATGGAAAAGTAGGCCTGGAGTTAGTGTGTAAGTTTAAAATTTTCATCTGCAAATGGCCTCCAGTAAATACTGGTGACTCCAGTACCATCTCTGTTAACAAAATCTCCACCCTGAATCATGAAATCATGTATGACCCTGTGGATGGCGTTCCCTTTGTATCCTATTGAAACCCCATCTTTTCTGAATTCTCTAGTGCAGAACTGCCTAAAGTTTTCTGCCATCTTAGGCACAATGCTCACAAAGAGTTTGATCGTCACGCAGCCAGCTTCCTGACCACCAATACTGACATTAAGAACACCACTGGGCTGACAGGGCTTGAATTTGCCACCACCATGCTCTGACCCAGAAACAGAAGCATGGTGGCATGAGCCTGAATTTCCAGCCACCTGGGAGGCTGAGACAGAAGGATCACGTAAGCCCAGCAGGTCAAGCCTGCAGTAGCTGTGAGCATGTCACTGCACTCCAGCTTGTGCGACAGAGAGTGAGTCAGACTCAAAAAAAAAAAAAGAGAAAAAATTTCTGCGATTATATTTTTCAAAATGCCCCTACCTGTATGACTTTAGGTTAGAGCTGGTAACAAGAGAAGTTTGTGTGATATTTGAAAGTTAGAAATGAATCGGTAACCTTTTTTTTACTCTCTGAAAGTCATCCTTCTGACTGGTCCGTGTCAATACCTTTGATCTGCAAGCTCATACTGTAGGCTGTTGGCATGCAGCAGTGTCTTGATTATTGGCTTCTCCAACTCGCACTGGATCTTCTAAAATCCAGTTGAGACATTGCCCATGTGCATGTGTTGGTATGTAGTAGAAGATATTGTCTTCCCTGGAGGATATCTACATCAATAAGTTTGGGAGAGAGTAGTAGACAAACACAGGTTTCTGTTAGTTTTTGTTATGTTCCAGGTCATCTGCAAGAATGCCAGTTTTCCCCCCTTTACCTCACTTCAGTCCCGCTTTTCTTTCCAAATGCTGACCTGATTGATTTCCAGCTACTTCTGGCCCAACAGCACATGCAGACACTCAAACTTCCATAGGTCTCCCCAGCAGCTCCCATGATTGTGTAAGATCTAATCATTGTAACAAATTCCTTATCCTATGTAACTCACAGGGCTCCTTCTCTGATTGAACCCTGAATGAAACATAGACAAATAGGAATCTGAACTGAAACTTGTCTGGGAGGAGCCAGACAGCAACCTCTCTCTCAAAAAAGTCTTCAAATATATCCTCAGCTAGAAATCCTTTTCTTCTCTGTAAACTTATAATTGTATAGCATTTAACACATTATACTGTTTATTATGTACTTTTGCACATATGTTTTATCTTCCCTAATACATTTGAGTTTATTTACATCATCTTCATTTCTTCTCTCCCAGCTTTCTATCAAAAACTTTATGTAAAAGAACAGCTAGTATGTATCAATGTTCAAATATATTTTAGGCTATTTTCAAAGATAGTTTGCTAATAGCATTTAGTATATTTTCACTAATTCATCCATCAACCCCATAGGTTAGGTAGCATAGTAGTAACTCTGATGATTTTTGAATGCAAGAAATAAGGTCCCTGAACAAAAGGAGCTTGAGTAACAGTAATATTTATTCTCTTATAAAACCAGAAGACCAAAGGTCAAGCAGGCATGGAAGCAATGAATGAAGCAGTGAATGATGCCCTTAGCTACACTCCGTGGTCATTCTCATGGTGCTACCTTCCTCTGTGGTTGGCTTTGTCCTCAGACTAAGAGAAGAATGGCTTCAGCTGTTTTGAGTTTTTCTTTACTTACAAGGCAACCTTCTTTAACAGAATAAGACACGCCTAGGCTGGTTTTTACACAAATGACCAACATCTGGTCCACAGGAAGTACTACTACATCCTTTCACTCCAGATGTGTAGGTCATAAAACAAGTCTTTGGTGTGTGTTGAACATCAGTTGTCTGTGCCTACAACTATAAACAACATACAAGAGGGGACCACTTCCAAACAAAATTTATTTTTTCAAAAATTATGTATTTATTCTTACATGTTTAAGCTTCAATTGCCGTCAAAGTACTCTTCATTTGATGCAACACACCTATCGAGATGCTTTTTTCCACTGCTCAAAACAATTTTTGACCTCGTCAATTTTGATGCCTTTTAGTGCTTCTGCTGTATTTTGTTTCACCTCTTCTACATTGGCAAAATGTTTCCCTTTGAGAACTTTTCTCATTGGGGAAAAAAAAACAAAAATTTGCTTGGGGGTGAGATAGGGTGAATAGGGAGGGTAGAGCACAGGGTCATGCCATTTTTGGGTCAAAAATTGCTGAACACTCACCACAATGTGGGCAGGTGTGCTTGTAAATCACCCATCATGAAATGTGCAAACACGTTGGAAAAAACTCCAAAAAACTTTCGCTGAAACCGAATGCAGCTAGCTTGTATACTGATGCCAATGGGTTTCTAGAACACGTATGTCGCAGAGGAAGCCTGCGCTGCAAAGGGTCCATCCTCCAAAAAATAATTCCATTTTGGGGGGCCCTCCCACATTGTAAAGTACTTTATATGGTTGCTGAGAAGACTTTCTCATTAGCTATGAGATAGGATTGACATTACACATCACTCTACCACAAAAGAGTAGTGGGACTCCCAGTAAACCTTGCTCCAAAGTACTCTCCTTTAATCTCCTGCTATTTTTTAGAATCTCTAATCACCTATAGATGGTCATCACAGTATCACAGAACCGATTTTTCCCCAACGTTTGTGCAAATCCAGCATAGGTGGTCTGGAAACACACAATGGATTGTGGATTCTTCTGATTCCTTTGATCCTTTATGTGAAACTGACACCAAGTAAGTGATGCTTTAAAGTATAATTATGCATGCAACATAAATTTGACTCAAGATGGCATGCTGCAAATGTACCATAACCACATGGTTTTTCCTAATGTGGTTAATCCACATACTATTATATTTCATATTAGGAGGGGAAAGGATTATCTTTACTCACTTTCTTGCTTATTAAAACATAGGGTGTTCTTTCACCTAGTCAGTAGAGGATTTCACATATAAAAGCGTGTGGAAAAAAGGAATGCGTCTAAGGTTTTCTGTATGTTCTGATTTGATGCTCAGATATTTATTTGCATTATAAAATAATATTCATAGACATGACTTTATTGTCTAAGCTACATGTGAAATATGTCAAATTGTTTTTTATGCATTACTTTAATTCTCCCAATAATCTTGTAATATGAGTATGACTATCCCCACTGTACAGAGGAGGACAATTAGTCTCAACCTTTTAAGGACCCCTTCCTGTGGTTCCCGTAGCTATCAAATGATAGATTCTAGGTTTGGTTTCTGTGCTTGGTTTCAAAGACAATATTTTTCTTTAAACTTACTGCTTAATCACGTATACTTTAAGTATCAGAACTAAAGCAAGTGGGAAAATCTAATATTATTTCAAAATATTTAGTTTACATGCATGCTACTTCAATTTCAACATGCAGTTATATAATTTTTCACAACCCCTTCGTGAATTAGGCAAGCAAGTAAATAAGCTTTTCCATTTATCAGATGAGACTGACTGAGGCAGACATCAGTTAATTAACTTGCGAACGTGTTCAACTGAAACAAGTGGTAACTGAGGCTGGTAGTTCCCTAGGGGAGGAATAAGGATTTGGGTATCTTGGTAAGTGCACAGGCAGCTGGATGCTAGATTGTGGTTAAATGGGGACTTTGTTACATGTCTCTTAATCACCTGCTTTGTGATATAGGTTCTTATCTGTAAATTGGATGCTATTCATACTTTCCAGTTGGGAATTGTAGAGTATAAAGCTTTATAATTCACTGAACACAGAATCACAGAAGTTTGTCATATTTGCTCAACAGGTGCACAGGATAGCTTAGTTCTTATGTTACTGAATACTATGGCAACACTATTTTTTTGAGGTGAGGTCTCAGGCTGTCATTCAGACTAGAATTCAATGGCATGATCACAGATCACCACAGCTTTGACCTCCTGAGGTCAGACAATCCTCCCGCCTCAGCCTCATTTGTAACTGAGATTACCTGTGTGCACAACCATGCCTGGTTAGTTTTATTTTTGTAGAGATGAGGTTTCTCCATGTTGCCCAAGCTGGTATTGAACCTTTTGGACTCAAGCTATCTTCCCGCTTCAGTCTCCCAAAGTGCTAGGATTACAAGCATGAACCATTGTGCCCAGCCGACAACACTCTGCTTTAAGGAATAAATCAATCTACTTCTACTTAGTCATAAAAAATTGCTAAAAAAATGTGGAAGATGTATACAGTAGGTGCATGTATATATTGACTGAAGCACACATTTTCAATGATTTGTACGATTAGGATTTCAATGATTACAATTTGGGTATTGCAACAGAAGAAAAGAAAAAATAAAACAATGCACCCGCTAAAACAGTTTTTGAAAGAATTTGTATGAATAATCAGCCACAGTCTAGAATCTTCTAACTTCAAGGATTTTGAACCTAGTGTATTTTCTTCTGCAATAAATTTGTTTAATATAGTACACTCCTTTTTTTTCTTTATCTGTATATCCATTATTCTGCAAACTTTATAGCACTTTTATGCATTTTTTGTTGTTACACACAAAGAATATTTTTGCAGTAATTATACATTTACATTTTTAAAGAGCAAATTGCAATCAAGAAAAAAATTATCATACAAATTGCTGTGTGTTCTATGGTATCTGCAGAATACAGTGTTTACTTATCTACTGTGCACACTAGATCTATCTTAGAAAAATAACTAGAGAAGAACAAGAAAATAGTTACCTGGCTCAGCCTGTAATCCCGCGCCTTGGGAGGCTGAGGTGAGTGGATTGCCTGAGCCCGCAGGTTCGAGACCCGCCTGGGCAGGCGAAACCTCATCTCTACAATAAATCAAAAAAAAATTAGCCGGGTGTGGTATCACACACCTGTAGTTCCAGCTACTCGGAAGGCTGAGGTGGAAGGATCGCCGGAGCCCAGCAGGTCGAGGCTGCGGTGGCCGGAAGCGGCCACTGCACTCCAGTCTGGGCGACGGAGTGAGACGCCAACTCAAAAAAAAAAAAAGAAAGAAAATAGTTACCAAAGAGATTAAGAAGACATAAGTTCACTCTTTGAAATATCTTTTCTGGTCTAAAATTTGAAAAGATAAAATAT
>CAUYQG010261854.1:0-60354 GCA_963574415.1 Tarsius wallacei
GCCTGTAATTCCGGCTACTCGGAAGGCTGAGGCGGAAGGATCGCCGGAGCCCAGCAGGTCGAGGCTGCGGTGGCCGGAAACGGCCACTGCACTCCAGTCTGGGCGACGGAGTGAGACGCCAACTCAAAAAAAAAAAAAAGAAAGTTCTCTTTGCCCCCTTGCTTGCATTCAGCTCCGCCCTGCAGCAGCAATTGATCTGATCACTATCACCATAGAGTAGTTTACTGTGTTTTAAAACTTTACAAAAATGCATACATAGAATAGGGCCTCCTTTGTGTCTGCCTTTTTGTGCTGTGATCAATGTGATCCAGCCATGTTGCGTGCATCAGTAGTTCATTCAACTTAATTGCTGATTAATTGCTGATTCTGTGATTGAATCACAATTTTTTTTTTGTACATTGGGTATTCCTGATTTTTAGGTATTACAAATAAAGCAATTATGAAAATTCTGGCATACAGTTGTTATGGACATATATCTTCATTTCTATTGAGTAAATATCTAGGAATGTAAATGCTAACCACAGAGCACTAGTTTGTATAATTTTATTAGAAAATACAAAACTGATTTCCCGAGTGACTGTTTTATATTCTTATTGGCAACAGATAAGAGAACAGGTTGTTCCACATCTTTGCCAACATTTATAGTGATTAATCTGTTTAACTTTTAATCATTCTGATGGGTGCTTAGTTGTTTCTCACTGTGGATTTACTTTGCCATTTCCCCTGATGACTACTACTGATATTGTAAACTTCTTCACATACATATTGGCCATTCATGTTGTAAAGTGCCAATTTAAGTATTTTTTTTCAGCGTTGCTGTTTATATTATGGAGTCATGTCATCTAAAATAATGGCCCAAATTGTGAGGGCTAGCCCCGACAATCTTCACATTATTGCCTTTGTATCAGTAACCAGGCCCAAGTATTTAATTTCTCTGAGGGACTCAGGAACTGCTGGAGGAACTCATCTTTCAGTTTGTTGGTCCTATTTCAGTAGGTTTATCTGAAGATTGTGGGAAAAGCTAAATAAGTATGAATTCCCTGTCTCTAAGTGCTGGCCCTAAAAAAGAATGCTCAGAATCCAACCGTACCTCCCAGTTAGGCCTACTGTACCCTTTTTTTGTCCCCTGAAGTCCACAGTCCTTCATATTCTGTCCCTTTCATTCTGGCTTCAGCTCACAGTCCTGGGAAACCTGTTGCTGTTAAGTCACTAACATGATTGGCTATAACTGTCCACTTCATCTTTCTTTACCTCTCAGCAGGTTTCCTCACGCTCAACAATTAATTCCTCTTATTTCTCTCAATTCCTGTGGATTTACTTCACAATAATTTAATAGTAGCTGAATTTAATTTCACAATAATTTACTTCACAAATTTTACTGTGAAGTAGTTCTAGCTGGAAGAAAGGATAAAGAATTGTAAGAAATCTTTGTGAAGCCACCACACAAGTTTACCAATGTGTAGCATTTTAATAATATTTTCTATATGTAATAAAAACAGAAAATAATATATATGGAGATGGTGCTCATCTTGCACAGGTTTGATAGGCATGTGTTTCATGTAATACTTTACAGAGCAAATCAAGGATTGCAGGGGTGTATGTCTTCATGTTTTTATGAGGTTTTCAAAATCCCTTAGTTTAACACGTTTTTAGTCTTTGTATGAGGTGCTTATTGCTGATGGTGACATTCTGTGGCTTGCTTTTTCAGTTAACATGGTCTATGAGATGAATACATGTTCACACAAATAGTTCATGTATTTCAATTGATAAGTAATATTCCATGCGTGGGATACACTACAATTTATCTTTTCCCCTTTTTATTGACCTTTAAGTTGTTTCTGTTGCAGACACTGCTGCAATGAACATCCTGGGAAGGCTCTCCTTGGTCCCCCCTGTGAGTCCTCTAGGATTTGCTGCTACTTGATGCCAAATTGCTCTCTGAAAGAAATCATTAATATGTCTGTCAGGAATGGACTGCTTAAAAAGCATCGCATTCAAAAGGAGTAATCTTTCTTTTTTATAAGCATTGTGTATCTATACAAGGGAGTATCATGAAAGTTTAACAACAACAACAAAAAAAAACAGAAAGGTATAGATCTCTTGATATTTCCTCATGGGATCGTCTCCATATACGTTTTTAATGGAGAAAAAAAGCAAGGTGCAGAAAAGCATGTGTGGTTTGTTAACTTTTTGTGAAAAGGGAGAAATAATATATATTTGTTGTTGTTGTTGTTGAGTCGACGTCTCATCGGTCGCCCAGGCCGGAGTTCAGTGGCACACTCATGGTCACTGTACCCTTGATCTGCTGGGCTCAGGCGATCCTTCCGCCTCAGGCTTCCAAGTAGCTGGTACTACAAGTGCGCACCACCGTGCCCGGCTAATTTTTTTTTATTTATTCTAGAGACGAAGTCTCGCCAAGTTGCCCAGGCTGGTTTCAAACTCCTGGGCTCAGACAATCCTCATGCCTCAGGCTTCCAAAGTGCTGAGATTACAAGTGTGAACCACTGTACCTGACTAACATGTATCATTATATATACAAAATATATTTTGTATACAGAAATAATATGTATATACATATACCTTTCATATGAATAAAATATCTTTGGAAGAATAAGAAAGAAATTGAATAAGTAGCTGCCTGCTGAGGATAGGACAGGGAAGAGTGAGACTTTTAACCTTGTGAATTGTGAAT
Organism: Tarsius wallacei; assembly: GCA_963574415.1. NCBI lineage: Eukaryota > Metazoa > Chordata > Mammalia > Primates > Tarsiidae > Tarsius > Tarsius wallacei. The sequence continues at coordinate 2,693 of CAUYQG010261854.1, forward strand.
TTTGAACCAAGTTAAAACATAAAATGAAAGATAATTCCATGGGAAACAAAAAAAAAATCAAAAAACTGAAAACGAAAATCTTTAAAAAATCCTAATAGAAATAACTTTTTTTTACCTTCCTTAAAATTATATCATTTCTTAAACAAGGATGCTTACTGCCATTTAAAATCAGTATGTTGTTTTCTTTTTAAATGCAGTACTTTCTTTTCATAAGTATCATTCATTAAGAGGTGAAATAAAGGTCTGATTAATTAACAAAAGCAATTTGTTTGATGAAGGAAATATTGATCAGTTAATGTGTAAGTGTAAGTGGGAAAGCCCAGTCTACAAGGGATCCAAGGTGGTCCAACAGGACAATTATGGCTTCAGCACGCTCAGGATGCCCTCTAGTGTCCACATGGGATCAAGGCTGTTGTATTTTGAAAAGAAAACACGTTGGTAATTCTCCAGGACACATGAATGATTCCTCATTCTCAGTCCATTCTGAGTACTTGTCAAACTTGGTCACCGTATCTTTGGATCAGAAGGTACACTCAGAGCTCCTAATGTCTCACCAGAGGCCAAACAGTAGCGCAAGGCCTGGAGGTCAGTGCCACGAGGGGTGGGAAGGACTGAGGTTGTCGGAGACAGCCTGTAGAGTTGCAAGAGCCCCATGTGCTGTGTGTGAAGCTGAACCTCTGGATCACCCTCTGGCCCCACATAGGGTCCCTTCCTGTGTGTCTGCCATTCCTGGGACTCCATGGAAATCAAACATTAGACCTTGGGTTGGGAAACCTCCAAGGATGAGCCAGGCATAGTCTAGTCTATCCTATACGTCTGTCTCATGGTGCTCTTCAAACCCTCTACTGATACCAGACACAAAACCAGATTACCCTAGGGCAGTGGTTTTCAAAGTGTGGTCCCAGGACAAGCAGCATTGGCATCACCTGGGAACTTGTTGGAAATGCAATTTCCAGAACCTACCCCAGACCTATGAATCAGAAACCTTGCATTTTAAGGATGCCTCCAGAAGATTTCTACTTTTTCAAACTAAACACTTCCCTTCAGGTCTCAATATTGAGTAGCTGTGATGTTGGAATAGTCTTATGTGGGACACGCTTTCTTGTCAGGAAGCACCTGTATCTTCCGTCAGCTTAATCTGAATCCTGGCCTAGCCCAGGAAAAGAAATTCATGTCCTGGATTCTGAGCAATGCTCTCTTGTCCTGGTTGCCTGTTGGGCTCCTACTTAGACCTCAAAACACAGGGCAATGGTGCATTTTTTCTGAATCTTCTGTGACTTCTTGGTCAGAGTTGATGATCTACCTATACATCCACAAAGTAAGGTTGCATGTGCCACCAAGCATTTGTGTTCTAATTTCCTTACTGATCTCTACCAGAGAAGGACTTGACCAACCTTGAGGACAAGGGGGTTTTGGTTTCTCTTGCTTTAGTCCCAGCTCCTCTTCATTGCCCAGCACACAGTAGGTGTTTGATAAGTGTTTACCAAATGAAGGGATTGCCTGTAATGGCCTGGCAGACAGGAAGCTGGAATAAGAAACAACAAGAAAAACATGACTGGAAGACTTTTCAAAGCCCATTGCTGGCCACAGAGCCCACTGATGTTTGCTCTTGGAACCTTCCCATCAGTCTGTTCTCCTCTCACCAGGTATGTCCATATCCCTAGAGCCCACCTAGCCATACACTACCTTTTAGGACCGCCTTCCAGATCAGCCAGGTGCAAACCTCAGATGACCTCCTGCCTTGGCTCCAAATGCTCAACTGCAACTCTGAGACTATCATGCAAAATTAAGTTTTATAAATGAAGAAAAAATGAAGTCCTTTGCTGAGGGAATTTTGTCACCACTAGAGCAGTTCTACAAGAAATACTCAAAGGAGTCCTAAATACTGAAACAAAAGATCAAAGTACACCAGTAGAAACCATAAAGTTCACAGGCCTTATGGAACACCAACAATAAAGAAAATAAATAAATAAAGCAATCAGATAACAACCAGCATGAGGAATAGAATAGTACCTTACATATAGTTAGTAATTCTGAATGTAAATGGTCTCATTGCCCCACTAAAAAGATATAGACTGGCAGATAGATTTTTTAAAAAAACAACACACACACAACTCAAATATCTGCTGCCTTCACGAGACCCACTTAACTCACAAAGACCCCTATAGACTCAAAGTAAAAGGGTAGGGAAAAATATTCCATGCAAATAGAAACCAAAAAACAAACAGAAATAGCCATTCTCATATCAAATAAAACAGATTTTAAATTAACAACAGTAAAAAAAGACAAAATGGCTATTACATAATGATAAGGTGATCAATAACAAGAAAACATGACAATTTTAATTATATATGTGCCTAACACCAGAGCCCCCAGCTTTTATTAAATGAATTCTACTAGACCTAAGAAAAAAGAGACAGACACCAATACAATAATAGTGGGAGACTTTAACACTCCACTGACAGCAATAGACAGCTCATCGAGGCAGAAAGTCAACAAAGAAATATTGGAATTAAGCAGGACTCTAGAGGAAATGGAACTAACAGACATCTACAGAACATTGCATCCCAAGATTACAGAATATATATTTTTCTCATCAGCATATGGAACATTCTCTAAGATATATCATATGATAGGCCACAAATCAAGTCTTAATAATTTTTTTTAATTTAAATAATATCAAGCAGCTTCTCAGACCACAGTGAAATAAAATGCTACGGGTTAAGCAGGCAAAATAAATTGAAGATTATTAGTCTTGGAGATCTATGAACAAGAACATCTCCACTGGCAAAGTAAAGAAACAAAACAGGCCAGTTTCATGCACATTTGTATTATTTTTTCTCCTGACATTTTGTGCTCTAAATTCCCATTGTTTAGGGGAGTTATAATTTCTTACCATGTTATAGGCACTTCTTGAAAAGTATTTCTATTAGTAATCTTATCTCAATTTTTTTGCAAATATGTATATGAGTAAGACTTCTATTTTCTTCTGAGTTTGTCCATGGAATTCTATGCACAAATATTTTATTTTAATGTATTTCAATGTTTTCTATTTTACATTTAATTTCTTTGCTGCTTCTTTTTTTCTTCCATAACATTCCATAAATCTAGTTTACTCAAGTATGGCGGAAAGAAGGTATAAAATATGTCTTTCCAGCCATTGTAACATAGATTGCTTTAGAGAAGAATTCATAGCACATGAAATGAATTTAATAAATCACATACATAAGAATGAGCAAAAGAGTGAAAGGATCAGGAGGCTTCCATGGAAGTAAAAAGGCAATATAGATCTACAGTAACCAATAATTTCAAGCAAAATCAATAAGTATGTTTTTCTTTTGAGTGCAAGAAAATATAAAATCGTGTTCTATCTCAGTGTATTGCCAATTCTCCAGAAGATAGTTAGGAGTAAATGTGGAATATGTCACTTCCTCTTCCCAAATAAGATTTGCCTCTCTTTTGAAATGAATGACAAGGAAATCGTGGAAACATTTGCAAAGGGAGAAGAACAAAGCTAAACACATTTCTAAAAATTAGGTATAGTTAGAGAGAAAAGAGAGAAATTTTAAAAGATCAAATAAGTTTTTGTGCAGGCCGTGGCGACTCAAAAGGACGTAGCAGAGGATGGTTTCGATCCATCGACCTCTGGGTTATGGGCCCAGCACGCTTCCGCTGCGCCACTCTGCTCGCGCTCTAGTCCAACCTCCTTTTTATCAGTTAAAGGATTAGCAACTTTGTCAGACTAACCGTTTCGTGCCTTTCTGTTTTGTTGTTTTTTATTTCCTATTTTTTCCCTCTCCTCTTTTGGCCTAAGATCAACTCCCTCGAAAAACAGATGACTCCAGCAGTCCCCTACGAGTTGCGCTTTCTCTATCTGCCAAAGATGCTTCAAACTCTGACATCTTTTCTTCAAAAGCAGCTTTGAGCTCAGAGTAGAAACTCAGGAGAAAGTCGAGCAAAGCCCTTGCTTAGGGAGAATCGCCCCAGTGAAGGTGGGCTCTCCCAGACCAAGGCCTGACCAGAGACTTCTGGCCATCTGATTTTTATCCTCTGCTACGTCAATAAGGTCCCTTCCGCCGTATTCCTTTTGCTCTTTTCACCAACTTCCTTTCCCTGTCTTTTCAAAGTTCCTCTGTCTTCAGTAAAGTCTTGCTTTTCCGTTCCAATCCCAGGTAAGGCATGGGTTTGGTGGCCATTACTCCCCAGCAATTCCATTTGCGTTTTCTCTTTTCCTTCTCAATTAAATGTGATGAGGCTGTCTTTGTCGTACAAGCGAGGAGACAGAGGCATATATCTGAGATCCTTTACCTGAACGTTTCAATTTCACGTCTATGGAGGATGCTTACCTCATGTTTAAAAAGTGGAAGAAAGGTAAAGAAACAATTTTACAGAAAGTACTTCAGGAGGAGCTAGTACTTACAGAACACATAAGTGTTTGAATAAGACTGGGAAAGAATTATTGTGCCATGGGGCATTTATCATAAAGAGTGTGACTAGGAGATGGGCGGATTTGGTATGCAGGGTTGGGGGGTAGAGGGAATCAGCAGTTTCCCTGATCCGGAATTAGAGCAGGGCCCGCGTTCTCATCCCACCATCAGGAAAGACGTCCCGTGAGGACCTCCAAATAAACCTACCAATGTTTCTTCGCCGCAGTCTTGCACGCTTCGTTACCCGTGTTCATAGGGGGACCTGCCGGTTATTAAGCTACAAGTCGGTTTTAGGAGCTCAGGGTGTCTCTCCCAAGATAAGTTTAGGAAAAAGCTTGGGCGATTTCCTTAGCGTTGTAGTGGTGGGCAGAGCTCTCTCCAAGCAGTCGGATTCTGCTGGGCAAAACCAGCGAGCAGCCCGGGCACCTGACAGCATTTTGACGCTGGCTGAGGGGCTGCTTTCCCAGGCTGATGCGCGGTGCTGCGTTTGCACCAAGAAACGCTGCGCCCGGGAGGTGGCATTCTTCTTCCTGGGGCGCCGCCTGTTGGACACTGCGGGGAATTCATCAGCAGGTTCCGGTTTGCTGGAACACGTTCTTTGGAAACGGCTTTGAGAGGCGGCTCTCAAGACTTGGCCGCTTTTTCTACACGTCGCAAGTAAAACCCTCCGACCCCCATCGAGGTTTTCCTAAGTCCAGAGAGTAGGAAGAGGTTAAGGATTGCTTTCGGTCTGCAGGGGAGGATAGGCCAGGAGGGAGGTTGAAAAGGCCCGGCGGACGATTCGTGTCAAAAGTTGAGGCGGGATTGTAGTCTGCAGGCTTGAACCAACATAGAGAGACTCGACTAAGTTTTCTTTTCCTTATGCTTCCAGAAACTGAACCACACAGAGTCGGGAGACCTGTTCATGTTGTGTTGCCTGTCATACCTGTTTTAAGGCTAAGTAACCGTAGGATGGGGCGTTGCTATGTACTGAACTGTGTCCACAAAGTTCATATGTTAAAACCCTAACCCCTACATGGGCTGTATTTGGAGATAGGGCCTCTAAGGAGGCACTTAAGGTTAAGCGAGGTCATAAGGGAGAAGTCAGTCCAATAGGACTGCGTGATTACAAGGAGAGTAAAGGACGAGAGGAAGGGAGGGATGCATATGCACAGAGGAAAGGCCTTGTGAGGATGAAGGCTAAAGGCGGCTGCCTGTAAGCCAAGAGAGACGTCTCAGGAGAAACCAAATCTGGGACACCTTAATCTTGGACTTCCTGCCTCCAGAACTATGGGAAAAATCAATTTCCATTGCTTAAGTCACCTGGTCTGTGGTATTTTGTGATAGCAGCCTGAGCAAATGAATACAGGTGTCAATTTTGCCTGAGTTTGATTATGAGTCAAACCTTAAGACACCTCCACACATACTTGTGGTGTTCATGCAGAATGTCCAGTGGCCTTTCTACTAGATGGTCTATAGTTTGGTAGGTAGTGTTCACACAATCTCTTAAAAGTATCTATTTCTAGATGTACCAGTTTTACTCATTTTTATATTTTATCTGTGAGTGAACACATCTGACTTAGGTTCTCCTTTTTCACTCTTCTTTGTAAAATTCACCTCTTTCAAACTTTCCAAAAGAAAATGTCCTCCTGGAGTGTAAAAATCCTCTGGAATAAATTAAGATGCAGTGAAGCCCCTTTAAATTAAGACACTGGGCTCAATTCCAGTTGTTCATTTTGCATAAGGAGGTGACATTTTCCTTATTTCTTTCTAAACACCTGTCGCCGCAGCATTGAGTATAGAAATAACATACATTGGCAATAATATAGTGTTTTCTGTCTCCTAGAAATTTATTTGAAGTCATAAAAGAAACGTTATATTATTTTTTGTCACCAATTTGAATACTATAAATCTACATTGCTTTGAGGGAAGATTCTAGACCTTTCCTCCTTAGCCTGTAGATAGCTATTTTTTCTACTTATTCATATGATCTTCCTTCTGTGTCTGTGTCCAATTATTTTCTTTTTTTTTCTGACTGAGGGTCTCACTCTGTCACCCAGGTTGGAATGTAGTAGCATGATCACAGCTCACTGCAGCCTCCAGCACTCGGGCTCAGGTTGTTCTTCCACCTCCGCCTCCTAAGTAGCTGGGACTAGTGGTTGTCTTAGAGTTTGCCACCACGGTTGACTAATTTTTGGATTTTTTTTGTAGAGACAAGGTCTTGCTATTTTGCCCAGGCTGGTCTCAAATTACTGGGCTCATGCAATCCTCCCACCTCGGCCTCCCAAAGTGCTAAAATTATGGCATAAGCCATTACGCTGGGCCAAATTTCCTCTTCTTATAGGGACACCGGTCATGTTGGATTAGGGCCCTCTCCAAAGACTTCACTTAATCACCTCTATAAAAAACTCTATCAGCAAGATGGTCACATTCTGATGTACTAGGGGATATAACTTCAACATAGGAATTGGGGTGCACACAATTTAGCCCATTACAGACATATACACTTTAAGGATTATGCTATCTTCTTGAAGAATTGACCCCTTAATTTTTTATATAATGCCATGCTTTACTCCTGATAATTTTCCTTTCTCTAAAGTCTACATTGTCTTAAATTAAAGTTACTCCCAACTACTTTTGCATGGTATATCTTTTGCATGGTATATCTTTTTTATGCCTTTACTGTAAAATCTATCTGTAGCTTTATATTTAAGGCCAGTTTCTTGTAGATGACATATAATGGGATCTTGCATTTTAATATATTTTGATAGCGTCTGACTTTTAATTGGTGTATATAGATCATTGAAGCTTAACGTAATTATTGATATCATCAGATAAATATCTACTATCTTTGTTATTGGTTCCTACTTACTACCCTTGTTCTTTTTTTGTCTTCTACTTTTTTTCTGCCTTCTCTAGTTTTAATTGAGTGTTGTATATAATCTCATTTTTCTCTCTTTTCTTAGCATACCAATTATACTTCTTTCTAAAATTTCACCTTTTTTAGTGGTTGTCCTAGAGTTTGCAATACAGATTTACAACTAATCTAAATTCACTTTTAAATAACTCTTTACAATTTCACAGGCAGTGCAAGCACTGTATGGAGTATTCCCAATTTTTTCCTTCCATTCCTTATAACACTGCTGTCATTCACTTCACTTATCCATAGACTATCATCACTGAATATACTGCTGCCATTATTATTTTGAACAAACTGCTATCTGTTAGATCAATTGAATAAGAAAAATAAAAGATTTTATTTTACCTTTATTTATTCCTTTCTTTTAATAATATTATTTAATAATCCTTAATAATTCCTTCTCTTAATAATGCTCTTCCTTACTTTATGTAGATTGGAGTTTCTGACCCATATCATTTTTCTCACTGAAGTATATTTAACATTTCTTTTAAACACATCTACTGATGACAAATTTCTCCATTTTTGTTTGTCTGGGAAAGTCTTTTCCTCTCCTACGCTTTTGAAGGGTAATTCCACTGAATACAGAATTGTAGCAGAATTTTGATGGGTTTTTTTCTCTCAAAACTTTTATATTTTACTCCAGCCTCTTCTTGCTTGCTTGAAGAAAAGGTCAATGTAACTCTTAACCTTGCTCCTCAATAGGCAAAGTGTTCTCCCCCATTCTGGCTCCCCCCCCCCCATTCTGGTTTCTTTCAAGAATTTTTCTTTGATGTTCTGAAATGTGAATATTATATACATAGTGTAGATTTTTGGTATTTATCTGCTTTGTGTCCTCTGAGTTTCCTGGATTTGTGCTTTGTTGTATATCACTAATTTTGGAAAATTTTCAGACATACTACTTCAAACATAACTTTTGTTCCTTTTTCTTTTTCCTTTCTTTTTTCTTGTTTCCTTTGTTCTTTTTCCTTTCTTTCTAGAATTTCTATTATGCATAGGCTATATCTTTTGTAAATGCCAAATTGTGGTTTTTGTCTTTTAGTTTTTAAGTATGCCTTGAAAGTTTTTGTTGAAAGCAGAATATACTGGGTAAGAAGAACCAAGGTGAATAGGCCTCTATGTGAGACTTTATGCTTATCAGGCTAGGAGTTATGTTGTGATTACTGTTTGCTAAAGTTATGGTGCCAGATGCTAAAATTTGCTGTGGTGCTCTTATTTTTGTCTCACCTGTTTACTTTAGTTTCTAGATATTTCGTAAATGAGATATGCAGTGCTTACGGTTGTAACCCCGCTGTTACACAGGAGCTCCACTGATGCAGCGGTAAAGTTGGGGGAGGAGGAGCGTTCTAGGCTCAGGTCTCAGTCTTTTAATGAGCCTGAAGCCCCGACTGTGACCTTCGTAAGTGCTTCTCAGTGTGCTGCCCCTTCATAGCTTTAGTTGAGACAGAAAAACTGAAAAAGGCTGGAGTTGGATACAGTATTGCTCTTCTCCTGGGTCAGTTCAGTTAGGCTTTGGTGAAAGCCCAGTCAAGCTCTGGTAAAAGTTTCCCTTGAGGGCAGGCCTTGTTAGGGAGGGCCGGATGCTCTGGGGTTACTTCAAAACGATTGTTTTTCCCTTCCTCCCGAGGAAGCATGAGGGGATTTTCCGCCAGTCTTGTATGTGAGAACCTCGTAGGGCTTCTGGAGATAAAACTCATAAAAATGTGGGGACCTTCTTGAACTGAGCTCCCTAGAGCTTTTAACTTTCAAGATTGTTCACAGAGATCCTCCAGCAATTCTTCGGTTGAAGTTTTCTCACCCAGGTACTGGCTCCAATGAACTTCTGCTACAACTGTGAACTTCTGCTTCCTCAGTGCAAGCTTTATTGACTGCTTCATTCCATGCGCGTTGGTTGGTATGCCCTTTTGGTGTCCATCCCCACATGGGTAACAAATAGATTGGTGTGAGTTGCCAGTTTCTGCCAGATTGTGGCGCCCCAGCCAGGGATGATTTTGATTGTCCAATTGTCCTGTTGCCAAGCTCCCAAATATATGGCCAGGCCATTGACCACTGCCCAAGAGTCAACAAAAATGTAGTATAGCTTAATTTCAGATATGTGGGACACTGCCAGCCAAATTGTGTATAACTCAGCCCATTGAACACTGCGACCTTCTCCACTGTCAGTGATGATGTGCCCTCTTTTCAGGTTGACAGTGACTGTAGCCCATTTCACCCCTTGAGGTTTCAGCTTTGCTGGGCCATCTGTGAACCAGAAGGAGGTGTTAGAGTGTGCATCCTGTAACTGTGGTCCCCATTTGGCTATGGGGGTTGTCAATTTGTCAGGTGGTATAGGCACCATTCTACCTGCAGGACAGTGGCCATCTTTTCATGTGGCCTGTCTATTCCCCCTTCTCCTGATCAGGCTTAGTCTTGGGTGTGCCACTCCCATCTGATGATGCTCTTCTGATGGACTGACCCCACTCTAGTATCTAGGCTGCTGTTAACCTAGGACAGCATAGGGATTTCTGGTTGGAATACAATCTCAGTGTGTTGGGTCAAACTTTTGGTCGCCACCAGAGCCCAAAAACAAGCTAAAATCTGCTTTTCAAAATGGATGCAGCAATTGGTTATTTTGAGGAGTTCAGAACCCCAGGGATCATCAGACCCCAGTGGCCTTTCCTTCTTGCCAAAGGCACTGAAACTTGTAATTCAAATAGGGAGGCAGGCTCAAACTGCCACAGGGGCATGGATGGAGTCATAGCTTATTGTAAAGCCTAGAGTGTCTCAACCCTCCATAAGCCCACAGTAGAAAGCAGCAGCTGATAGAAAGAGGCCAACAGAATGCCCAAGTGGGGTATGTGATGTCTCCAACACCCAAAAAGTCTAATCATTTATTGGACCTCCTTTCTCATGGTCGGCTGAGTTAATATTGATACTGTTTTTGATGGACAGGATCTTCGATCTGGTGCTGAGCTCCAGTCCAGGTGGACCCTAAAAATATCACCTATTTGACTGGTCCCTGGATTTTGTCAGGTTTCACTTTCCAGCCTGCTTGAGGCCCTAGAGAGAAGGAAGAAAGTTGCTATTACACAGGAAAGAATGAAAAGGTAATGACTGCAAAAGCCAAGAGATATTTTTAAATGTATGTGAATTCAAGGTATGCACAGTCTGTTCATTTTTATTAAAATATAACATTTGTTTATATAAAGTACAAGTACAGCTCTTCATTTATTCAACAAATATTAGGGGACCTATTATGTGCCTTGCATTGTGGGTACAACAGTGAAAAATGCATGTCCCCTGGCACTTTCAAACTTACTTGGAACTAATGGAGTATTCAAAAACTGTTTCAAGTTGTTTTTCAAATCATATTAAAGAAAACAAAGAACAATGATACTGAAAAATCATTGTTTACTAGTGTGCTTGTCCTCATTAAAGCTGCACTTTGAGAAGTAGTGCTCATAAAGTTAGAAACAAGACAAGGATGCTTTTCATCCCCCTACCAATCTCTATGGTCAGCCCTGAAGGTCTTCCTTACAACATAGTGCCAAAAACACAAGAGCTCCAAAAGTTAAAGAGGAAAAAAAGAGTGAGTTGTTTTTTTTTTAATTATGTTATCCTATATGTATATGTTAAAGCTATAAAGACTACAATTCTTTGGTGTTGCTTTGGTAAATAATAAACAAGTCAAAACATATTATTTTTTATTCATTTTTATTTAAATGTACAATCTAAAGACATACCCATTATGTTTTCTGGATACGATATATGGTAAAAATGGCATCTCACATCAGGAGAGAAGTATTATACTCAAAGAATTATTTCAGAGTAAAAGTTTCTCAATATGGAGTAATAATTAGACACTTGCTAATTAGTAATAATTAGACACTTGCTCACACTATACCAAAAAATGAAATCTGAAAAGTCTGAACATTATAGTGAAAAGTAAACCTCTAGAGCCCTTAGAAAAAAATATGGGAAATGGGGTTAGAGAAACTTTTTTTTTTTTTTTGAGTTGGAGTCTCATTCTGTCACCCGGGCTGGAGTGCAGTGCCAACACAGCCTCAACTTGTTGGGCTCAGGTGATCGTTCCACCTCAGTCATCCAAGTAGCTGGAACCACAGGTGTGTGCCACCATGCCCAGCTTGTTTATTTTTTTAATTTATTGTAGAGATGAGTTCTCACCAAGTTACCCAGGCTGGTCTCAAACCCCTGAACTCAGGCAGTCCTCTCGCCTAGACCTCCCAAAGTGCTGGGATTACAGGCTTGAGCCACTGCGCCCAGCCTGAGAAATGTTTTTTGTTTTTTTTTTGTTAAACCAGACTCTAAAAGACAAGCAACTGGCATTATTGAAGGCATGCACAGAGACATTACAAACAAGGAAAAAAAAATAAAGATAAAAAAGACAGTGTGCTCACTGAAGAAAGATTTGCCATTGCCTAAAAGTAGAAAGAGTTTCCCATGTCTACCAATCAGAAGTTGATGGATAAAATGTAATATATATTCACATGAATGAATGATGACACTTGTGGGAGAGGAGAGGAAGAAGGAGAATAAGACCTGGGATAATGGTTAAAGAGGATTCTGCTTTTTATGTAAACATCCATTTCTTTTTTTTTTTTTTTTTGAGTCAGAGTCTCACTCTGTTACCCAGGCTGGAGTGCAGTGGCACACTCATGGCCACTGCAGCCTCGACCTGCTGGGCTCGGGCAATCCTTCTGCCTCAACCTTTCAAGTAGCTGGAACTACAGGTGTGGGCCACCATACCCAGCTAAATTTGTTTTATTTTTTTGATTTATTATGGAGACAAGGTCTTTCCATGCTGCCCAGGCTGGTCTCGAACTCCTGGGCTCAGTCAATCCTCTCACCTCCACCTCCTAAATTGCTGGTATTATAGGCGTGAGCCCCGTGCCCGACACATCCGTTTCTTCTTAAAACTAAAAAAATAAAAAACTAAGCAAATACAACGAAATGTTAAGTATTTCTGGACTGTGGTTATACAGATGACTGTCATGAGTGCTCATTCCTACCAGGGCTGGCAGTACAGTCTCTAGTCATACCTGCAGGATCCTCTGGAAAAGGTCTTGGGAGCCCCAGTAACACTCAGCTGCTCACCCTTGATATTGATAAATCAAAGGTCAAGGAACTGGTAGAAAGTTTATTTCTGAGTTTGAATCCAGGGAGCAGATTCTAAGATGGTTCCGCTCACCCTCCAGGCTTTTACAGTTCACTTTTCTAAGTCCAGAGTTGTTAGTACCTATACATTAGCCACATGACCAGCAGAGCCTTGTATAGAGCTTGAGTTTCAGCCACATTTATCGATGACATTTTTCGATCCAGACTTCCTGGTGCCAGGCATCAGAGGTATCTCACAGCTTTTATCAGTAGGGCCTGGCAGAAGTGTTAATCAACCTTGCCTTACAATAAAGAGAGTTTACAAGGCCTAAGACATCATGCATTATGCAAAAGTTATACAAATCACAAAACTTATGATTACATTGATACAAAAGTTATACAAATCACAAGACGTACAATTACATTGATATTATATTATTCAAATGTATAAACATTCAGAAAAAGGGAGTAAATGGGGATTTGCATCTTTCAGTTGATTGGGCACAGTCTACAGGCAAATCAAAGATTCCCTGAATCTACTTACTGGGAATTCACAGGAGAGCAGAAGACTCACAGTAATGTCCTCAGGAATGTGCAGGAGCACTTGAACCCTTGCTGTGCCCTTCTCTAGGGACTGTGACAATATGGACAGACATTAGCGGATCTCTGTATCAGGGTCTTCTTGCACTTACACTCAAGGCCTCACGTGGTGGCTGGAACCTCCTAGAATAGGCTGTCTTCTCCCCTCCCAGGCCCCTGACACTACACTTGAATGACCTCAAGAGGAGACTTTTTCACAAGAATCCACAGTCTCTGAGAGGAACCGGCTGGAAAACTGAACTCTGGCACAGCTTGGTAAGTTTCCCTGGGGTCCTCTCCCTGCCCAGTGATTTATTGATCACACCTCCCTCAAGATTGAAGGTGGTGTCCAGGGCCCCATCTGTCCCCTTGGTCTTAAATGTCAGGAATGGGGACACAGAAGGATTCTCACCACCCTCTTTCTCACTTTCCCCCATCATACATTAAACTCCTCTTTGCCTGAAGGCACTCAGAGGTTCTCTCCAGGAAAGGGTTTTCAGTCTGAAGTTTAAAGTCCTAGGTGGAACAGGAAGAAGGACACTGCTCTTCCATCCACAGTCATTAAGAGTGCTGGGATGGCAGGAACCTTGTATTGGGGCATGGCTCTTCCTGGGAGGTCAAACTCACAGAAAGACGATGACTCAAAGGACAACAAAAGAGTGGAGGACAAAGGCCCTGTGACTGCACTCGAGGGTGTCATTTTTTCAAACAGCTGACTCATCCCTGCTCATCCCGGGCCTCACACGGGAAATAAGGCCAAAGAGGAGGGCAAAGTCACTTATACACGTCCCTCCTGAACAACTCTCACCATGCTGGAACTAGCTGTGAGCCTGTGGGTGTCTGATTTCTGAATATGATTTATCTAGATCCACTCACATTTTTGATGAGGATTTCTTTTCCAAAGGAATGCTAAGGTTGCCACCATTCAATAAAACCCAGTTAACTATTTGCTTATATAGAAAGTGACAGACTTTCTTCTTGACCTAACTCTATAAACACTCAAAGCCCAGACCTTGGGTTTTGTCTTTGGCTCACTTATTTCAGTTTTAGCAAGACTCCTGCTTAGTCAATTTAGTGGGAAATCTCCCACCCTTGGTCTCATCACCCTAGATATTTGAGCAAATTCCTCATGCCTTTACCCTTGATGTCACTCTGGCCCGTCTTCAGCAAAAACCCTGTTAGACCAGTTTAGCAAAGAATTATCCTGCCTTTTAGTGATTTTTCATCCAATGACTCCTCCTCTCCCCATCTTTGGCTATAAATCTCCACTTGTCTTGCGTTTGGAGTTGAGCCCCATCTCTCTCTCCTATTGCAAAACTCCATTGTAGTAGTCCCCTTAGATAAAATCTGCCTTCCCACGTTTAGCAAGTGTTGTGAATAATTTTTTCTTTGGCATGTTTCTTTCTAACAGTAACTAAGAAGATTAATTCCATTGTACAAATCAATATTAATAAATTGAAAAAGACTAAAAAAATTGGTTTACAGAGGTGAAGAGTTGAAATAATATTCTAAAGAAGATAATTGAATTGACTATAATTATTAATAAAAGATAAATTAACTGTATTTAGATATTCTCTAAATTTCAAAAAAATTTTGAGGGAAGGAAGGGACTTCTTAGCTGGACACAAATATTTCAATGCAACCAAATAACTGATTTTTATTTAAAATGTTACAAAGTTTGTGTTCCACTTTTATACCTTGAAACATTGTCATTGTTTTTTCCTCCTTAAGTTTGGCTTCCTACAGATTTGTCTTTTTTTTAATTGTAGAGACGAGGGCTTTGCCAATTTGCCCAGGCTGATCTCGAGCTTGTGAGCTCGCACAATCCTCTCACCTCGGCCTCCCAAAGTGCTGGGATCATAGACGTGAGCCACCGTGCCTGATGTCTTCTAATGTAATATTATTTTGTGCTTATAAGTTGTTTAAAGTAATTGTTGCCCAATTCTTTTTTCCTGCTAGTAAACATGAACAATAGTATGCATATTACTATTATTTATTTTTGTTCTGGGGAACATAATGCTCTACTTTTTATAAGAATTCCTCTGTATCGAGTTATTGAGGTTATTTGTTGATCACAACTAAACACTAAAACAAATATATTATAAATTTGAAAACTAATCAATATTTTAAATTTTTTAAAGGTATAAAATAATGGGAATGATATCTAAATAACATAATAGGTTTAAAAGTTAGTTCATAAATGCATGTATTTTAACATTAAGTTCCAACATTCAGTGCCCATTTTTATTTTTATAAATAGCTACTAGAAAATGTTTTATTATACAAGAACTAGAGACCAGTTGTTTATTAAGTGTCCCTCAACTCAAGTCATCGATTTTTTTTCTATAACTGGCAAATGTGAAAGAGAGAAATTCATCATACTTCAAAAAACCATCTTTAAAAAAAAAAACAGGGTGGAGAGAATCCAGTAGTAGGACACTTAAATAAGAAAAAAAACGGCACCATTGCACGAGGGTTTCCGTAGTGTAGTGGTTATCACGTTCGCCTAACACGCGAAAGGTCCCCGGTTCGAAACCGGGCGGAAACAAAGGTGCGTTTTTCATTTACTTTGGTTTCCAAGTCTCAATTTAAACTGGTTGGAATCCTTGTGTTTCCTCGGGCACACTAACCCTTGACCTTAGTGCTCTCTTCGTCATCCTGCTTCCTCGCTCACCCTGAGACCTCTGGGGAATGAGACTGGTTTCCTTGGAATCCTGAGAACTGACCCCAATGAAGCACAGTGAGGAAACAACTTTTCACAGTCAGTTTTTCAACCTACTCCAGGGCAAAAGCACTTGAACAAAGATACAGAAATGTGTTTAACTTTGGATTAACCAAAAGTACTTCCTCTTCCGTTCCTTATGTGAAAATAAACAAATGTTCTGACCCCATCAAGTTGGCAGACCCAAATTCTTCTGGTAAGTTCGAAGGAGCCCACAAAAGTAACTCTGTCTCTTAAAGGTACTCCCTCCCTCTTTATACTGTTAATATGGCAATTAACTTCTAAAGTGAGTTTTGAAGGGGACAAACATTCAGACTACAGCAACCATTACAGACCAAAGCTTACTAAAATTATTCAAACTATGCATCCCTATTAATTAATAACTACTAATAACAAATCTTAAACTACTGACTCTGCCCTGCCTTGCCTTTCCCTCCAGCCCTTATAAAAGCTCTGGCCTAATGTCTTCCCCCTTGTTGTTGGCTTTTGTCTCTTGACCATAGTGTCTTTCTCAAGTGGCCTTGGAGACAGGCCATGTCTCCTGTGAGTATAATAAACTGTTTTCCTGAGCCTCTCGTGCCTCCTCTTGTGGGTACAGTGGACTGACCATCACATAAAAGAAAATTTAAAAAAACAAACAGTGGGAGGAAGACACAGATATCATTATCCTCATGACCAATTACCAAGGTAGAACTGTAGTAGCTTTGCGTGTTGTTTATTATATGCATAATTTATTATACCAAATTCTGTCAGCAGAGGGCTCTGGAAAAACACTGTCGGAGAAAACGATCTTGCTCCTGGGTGTGCTCAATGGGCCGGTCCCCACAGACCAAGTATTTCCTCCTGTAGTACACGGTGGCCAGCAGCACTTCTGGGCACCTCCTTTAGAGTGCCTCTGGTGTAAACCTCCCCAGGAACAGCTTTCCCCAGCACCCCAGAGGACACATGTCCCGCACACTCTGCTGGGGCACCTCAGTGAGTCCGCCGCCCTCCCGGACAAGGTCTGGCTCTCAGCGCTGGTGGGGGAGGGGATACTTCCTTGCGCGCTCCATCCCAGCCCTTGGGGTAGAAGTTGCTCTTATGGAATAGTCCTATATTCTTTCGAGTTTTCTTTACTTCTTCCTAGACAATCCCTCCTTACTCCAATCTTCTGATGTAGTTAATAAATCCCTATATTAAACTTTCCCTGCTCAAATTAAATTTCCCTGGTCTCTTTCTGGATTGGACCCATATTAATACACGTGTCTTTATGCAGCTTCCTTTTAATTGTTTTCTGCTGCTTCTACGTGTAACCACCATATCGACTTCTAAGAGAGTAGATTAATTTTGCTTATTATTTAACTATACACAAATAACATGTGTACTTTTGCGTTTGGCTTCTTAAGTTCAATGTTTGGGCATTTTCAAGTTTTAGTTTATTACCAATTGTGCTTTTTAGAACAGTCTCTTTAGGCAGATATATGAATGCATTTCTGTGGGGAATATAAATAGGAATGAAATTTCAGGGTGACAGGGTTTGCATATATTTAGTCTATTAGATATTGTCAATGATTTTTTTCAAAGAGGTTGTACCACCTTAAAGTCCCTCCAATAGTGTACAAGGAGACATCAAAATGTCTATGGGAAAATGGAATTAAAAGATAAAAATAAAAAATATAATCTTTGCCGGGCTCGGTGGCTCAGCCTGTAATCCCGCGCCTTGGGAGGTTGAGATGAGTGGATTGCCTGAGCCCAGAGGTTCGAGACCCGCCTGGGCAACTTGGCAAGACCTCTTCTCTACAATGAATCAAAAAAATTAGCTGGGTGTGGTAGCACCCGCCTGTAGTTCCAGCTACTTGGAAGGTTGAGGCGGAAGGATCGCCGGAGCCCAGCAGGTAGAGGCTGAAGTAGCCAAGAGCGGCCACTGCACTCCAGTCTGGACGACAGAGTGAGACTCCAACTCAAAAACAAAACAAAACAAAACAAAACAAAAAAAACAACAACAACAACAAAAAAAAATATATATATATATATATATATAATCCTTATTTCTCAACACAAGTTCCATCAAGGTCAAGACAATTTTGTAGGGATAATACTAGCCATTTAGTCCACCCCTAAAGAATTGAGGGTTCTGGGAATTTAACCTTGTCAATGCAGATGCATATTAACTGAAGAAAAAATGGGTACCCTTTACAGACTTTTTTGAAGATTAGGAAACAAAAAGAAGTCAGAAGGAACCAAATCAGGGCTGTAAGGTAGATGCCTAATGATTTCTCATTGAAACTCACAAAATTGCCATTGTTTGATTAGAGGAATAAACAGAAGCATTGTGGTGAAGAAGGACTCTTCAATGAAGATTTTTGGGGAATTTTTTACTAAAGCTTTGGCTAACTTTTTCAAAACATTCTTTAACTCTCATACTAGGCAAATGTTATTGCTCTTCCGCCCTCCGGAAAGTCAACAAGCAAAATGCCTTAAGCATTCCCCCAAAAAACTGTTGTCATGTACTTTCTCTTGACCAGTCTGCTTTTGCTTTGACAAGACCACTCCTACTGCTTGGTAGCCATTGCTTTAATCCTGCTTTGTTTTCAAGATCTTACTGGTAAAGCCATGTTCCATCTCCTGTTAAATTCTTCAAAGAAATGCTCCAGAATCTTGACTTCACTTGTTTAAAATTTCCATTGAATGCTATGCTCTTGTCTGCAGTTGATCTAGGTACAATGGTTTTTGCCAACCATTCAGTGGAAAGTTTGTTCAATTTTAATTCTTCAGTCAGAATTTTGTAAGTTGAACCAGTTGAGATGTCTATGGCATTGGCTATTGATTCTGCTTTTAATTAACAGTCTTCAATTTGGCACAAACAAGCTTAGTTGTCTACTTGCAAATTTATGGGGATGATCTGCTGTGGTGGGCTTCATCTTCATCATCTCCACTCTTTGTAAAATGAGTTATCTATTTGTAAGTAGTTTATTTCTTTGGATCATTGTCCCCATAAACTTTTCATAAAGCATCAATGATTTCACCTTTCTTTCACCCAAGCTTCACTACAATTTTAATGTTTGTTCTTGCTTCAATTTTAGCAGAATTCATGTTGCTCTAATAGGGGTTCTTTTCAAACTGATGTCTTATCCTTCTTAGTGTCCAAACTAGATCCTTTTCAGACATAACAAATTTGTGTGAGTTTATTTTGGTGCAAAAATTAAAATGTTGAAATGTATGAATAGTGTTTTTCATAGTATGCAATTTTCATAAACTTTTTGAAGTCCCTTCATATGAGAATTCTTTCTGTTCTACATCCTTGCAAATTCTTGTTATTTTCTTATTTTTTTCAACTGTGGTCATTTTAACAGTATACCATTATAGTTTCAATGTGCATTTCTTTGATAACTAATAAAGCTGACATCCTACCTCCCTAGACTAGTTATTCAGGAAAATTATTCTTCTTTTAACTATTATGACCCTTGTTGTTCACTTCAGTTAACATCTATAACTTCAGCTAAAACACAGAAAAGCCAAAAGATTCAAGAGAGCAAGAGAAACTTAAAAGCTTAATGGGATTGTAATATTTGCCCCTGGTGGATCAGTGGAACTTACATTATTCTTCTGATTGTGTGAATTTTCTTAAACTCTTGGGAGTAAATTTAATAAGCTCTTCCTAGATAAAACCAGACTATATTTCAGATTCTGTATATTTTTACAGGATAAAGCATAGAAGAGACAGTATTTATTGAGAACTTGATGTAAATAACTCATTTTACATATATATATATATAATTACTTAGCCCTTATTAAAGTGGGTTTGAACTGTGCGGGCTCACTTTTACAGGATTTTTTCCCAATTGAATGCACAGATTGAAATAAAGTATTCATGATATGTGAAATCTGTGCCTATGGAGGGCCTACTTTTGGTATAAGCAGGTTCCACAGGACTAACTGAGGGACTTGACTAGGTGCTGATTTTTGTGTATTTATACATCCAAGTCCTGGGACAACTCTAGCTTATACACTCAACAATTAAGAGGGTAAACCTCATGTCAAGTGTTCTTACTACAATAAAATAAACTTTTTTAAAAATCAAAAGAAAAATTGATTTAATCTCTCTGGCAAAATGTGTAATAAAACCCATAACGTCAAATAACAAAAATGTGAAATATTTTCTTCCACTCTTTCCTCAGTGCCAATAAATCCTGCCATTGGCCCCACAAATCTAGGACTCTACAAATCTAGTGTGTACAGGAACCACTGCAACTCCAAGAAAGGTTGGACCTCTCTCCTCCAGCTCCAGAACTGTCCTGAATTTCTCAGGTTGACCTGAATACTGGACGACTTCCCATTGAACCTACTAAAAAGGAGTCTTCTGATAAACATTTGACACCTTCTGGCCACCAGTGGGCGCCCAACCCACAGGACCTAAAATTACTGGTCCGACTTCAGTCTACCTTCCTGTGTCCCAGGGAGACGCATTGACCCGGAGTACAAATATCCAGAGCAGAAGAGATGCAAATTAAGCCCAGTAAGAACCAAGTCTTTCCAGGGAATGCGGTTGGACAGAGGGAGGGAACTGAAAGAGAGAAGGGGATCAAGAGAGTCAGGTTACCTCACTGCCTCTGAAGAATAGATCTGAAGATCCTGAGAGCAGAAACCTTGTCTTATCATCTCCTTCATCTGCAACCCGCTCCAAACCACTCCTCCACTCCCCGGACCTTCACAGAAGAAATATGAAAAGATTTCTAGCAAGAAAATAAAACTTCCAGGTCTTTGTTCCTGGTTGTCCCAGCTTTGAAATAAAATAAGCAAAGATTTTATTCCTATCACAATGTAATGCTCCTGCACTCATTAGCCACTGAGGTATTCAATTTTGGAAAGTGCCTGTTCAGGTATTTTGCTCATATTCCTAAAAATGAAATATAAATAATTAAGTTATGGGGGCTAGGGTAGAAGCATAGAATATTTCTGAGACCTTGGGGAAACAAATATTTATTAGGGAGACACAAAAATAACTACACATAAAGGTTAAATAAATTATCCAAACTGAAGTAGAGAGAGAAGAAAAAAATGATACTGGCAGAAGGTTATTCCACGTGGTTTCAAGCTTAGGATCATTCACGTGTGCAACAAATGTGAAAAACACCACTCTGTGGAGACCATTGCACACCCAATAATTCTCTAAAAATTAAAATGGCTGTTTCTTGGGTGTTCCGTGTTCAGTATTGTGAAATTTTTTTTTTCTTTAGAGTATTTTCATGTTTGTGGCCCTTTCCCCCTTTTCATATATCTTCCATTTGTCAAAACCAACACTATCAGCTTTTGTCCAGTGACCCAAATCCTCATAAATGTTAGGCCAAGAAACCTCAGGCAGAATACAGAGGAGATATATATATACATATATACGTATATATGTATATATGTATACATACATATATATCCATACATATATATACATACATGCATATATAGTCTTCTATATCCTGCAATTGTGACTTTATCTTAGTGATCTGGATTTTTTTACTGAAATTTGGATTTAGATGATCTTGCCTTTCCAGTTCCCTTAGGTATGATGTTAGGCTGTTTATTTGTGATCTTTCTATTTTCTTAATGTGCACATGCAATGCTATTACGACTTTTCCTCTTAACACTGCTTTCATACCCAAGATTCTGATATGCCTTTGTTTTCATTTGTTTTCATGAATCATTTTACTCCTGTCTTAACTTCTGTGTTGACCCAGATGTTGTTCAGCATCATGTTGTTTAGTGTCCATGTCTTTGTGTGTTTTGGGGGGAACTTGTTGGTGATGATATTTATTTTTATTCCACTGTGATCCAAGAATATGCATAATATTATTTTGACCTTTTGAAATTTGTTCACACTTGATTTATGTCCGAGAATGTGATTGACCTTGGAGTACGTTCCATGTGTTAATGAGTAGAATGTATACTCTGTAGTTGTTGAGTGGAGTGTTCTGTGGATGTCTATTAAATCTATTTTATCTACTGTCAAGTTAAGGTTCTGGATATCCTTGGTTTTTTTGCCTGGATGATCTGTCTAGGACTGTTAATGTGGTATTGAGGTCTCCAACTATGACTGTGTAATTGTCAACATCCTCTCTTAGTTTATTTAGTAGTTGTTTTGTAAAACCGGGTGTTCCTATGTTGGCTGCATATATGTTTAAGATGGATATTTCTTGCTGATGAATTGAGCCTTTTATTATTATGTAGTATCCTTCTGAGTCCTTTTTAACTTTTGATAGTTTGAGGACCAGTGTGCCTGGTATCAGAATAACTATCCATGCTTTTTTCTGCTTTCCACTTGGCTAAAAGGTGATTTCCCAGCCTTTAACTTTGAGCCTGTGGGTGTCCTTTGCAGTGAATTGAGTTTCCTGGAGGCAGCAGAATATTGGATCATGCTTCTTTATCCAGTTTTCCACTCTATGCCTCTTCAGTGGTGCATTCGGTCCATTCATGTTCAAATTAATTATTGAAATGTGAGAGTTTTTCCCCAAGACCAGCTGACAGTGTTCACTGGGCAGATCCAGGAGGCTGGCACTGAGGTGGTCAATGCCAAAGCTGGAGCAGGCTCTGTCACCCTCTCCATGTCATATGCCAGTGTCTGGTTTGTCTTCTCCCTTGTGGATGCAATGAACAGAAAGAAAGGAGTTGTCAAATGTTCCTTTGCTAAGTCACTGCACCTATTTTTTCACACTGTTACTGCTGGGGGAAAAGGGCATAGAGAAGAATCTGGGCATCAGTAAAGTATTCTCTTTTGAAGAGATGATAGCTGAGGCCATTCTTGAACTTAAGGCTTCCATCAAAAAAGGAGAGGAGTTTGTAAAGAACATGAAGTAAGAAGCAATCAAGAGCAGCTGGTTTCCTTAACTTATCAAGGCATCAAGTCACTTTAAAACCATTTCAGATATCTCTGTATTTTTAATTCACTTTGGTCATGATTATTTTATTAACATAACCATCCCTTCAGAATTGTGGCTGGGTCTACTGGTGCATCAATAAAAACAGTCTTTGATATTCAAGAAGAAAGGAGAAAAAGAAAAAAAAAAGAAATGTGATATTTTATCCCTGTTATAAGGCTCTTAGGGGGTTGCTTTGCTTCCTTTTTACTTTTGTATTTATATATGTGTTTATTTTCATTTTGGGGAATGATCTGTATGCTCTGTTAACCCTGTGCTTGCTTGTAATTTGTCTTTTGTTTCTGTGTTCATCACCTTCTCATGCATCTCCTGAGGAGTTGGTCTGGCGGTGGCATATTCTCTTGGAGATTGGATGTCTGGGGAGAATTTTAATTCCCTGTCACTGATAAGGCTTATCTTGGCAGGTTAGGAAATTCTTGACTGGAATTGCTTGTTTTTGAGAATGTTAAAAATGGGACTCCAGTCCCTTCTGGCTGGTAGTATTTCTGCAGATAAGTCTGAAGCAATTCTGATGGGTCTTTCTCAGTAGGTAGTCTGACCTTTATTGTTGTCTTTAGAATTTTTTTTCTTTTGTGTTTACTTTGTGGTGGTGGATTACTATGTGTCTTTGGGATGGTCTTATGTAATAACTTGCAGGTATTCTCTGAATTTCATATGCTTGAATAGTCACCTCTCCAACAAGATTTGGAAAATTTTCTTGGATGATCTCATGTAATGCTTGTTCCCTAGTATTCTTAGTTTCCCTTTCTGCTTCAGAGATACCAGTTAGGCATAGGTTTGGCTTCTTGACATAGTCCCACATCTCTTGGATACTTTGCTCATTCTTTTTGAGCCTTTTTTCTATGTTTTTAGCAGATTAGATTAGTTCCATATTTTGGTCTTCAAGCTCTGAGATTCCTTCTCTGTCTGCTTCCTATGCCTGTTATTATGTTTTTAACTTCCTGGATGAAGTTCTTTCAGAATGGCCTTCCTGAAACCGATCATTTCTGCTTTTACTTTTCATATGACTTTGGTGAGTTTTACTTCCAGTTTCTCATGGTTCTCTTTACTCATTTTAGCAATCCCATCTATGAGTTCTGTGACTGTCATCTGGGGCAGGTAGTTCTGGGGAACTTCCATTGTTTGTTTGATAGCTGCTTTTTCAGGTGTTGTTTCTTTAAGACTCTTTTTATTTCTTAAGACTCTTTAAAAAAAAACTTCTGTGTTCCTTCATTGATTTTTCCTTATCTGTCAAAAGCAACTCTTCCCTTTTTTTTTTTTTTTTTTTTAATTGGAGTCTTACACTGTCACCCAGGCTGGAGTGCAGTGGCACACTCATGGCCACCACAGCCACTACCTGCTAAGCTAAGGTGATCCTTCCATCTCAGCCTTCCAAGTAGCTGGAATCACAGGCACGTGCCACCACACCCAGCTAATTTTTTTTTTTATTGTAGATATGAGGTCTTGCCATGTTGCTCAGGCTGGTCTTGAACCCGTAGGCTCAGGCAATCCTCTCACCTCAGCCTCCCAAAGTGCTGGGCTTATAAGCTTGAGCCACTGTGCCCGGCCTTTTTTCTTTCTTTCTTTTTTTTTTTTTTGAGTCAAAGTCTCACTCTGTCACCCAGACTGGAGTACAGGGGCATACCACTTATGGCCACTGAAGCCTCAACCTACTGGGATCTGGTTATCTTCCACCTCAGCCTTCCAAGGTGCATGCCACCCACACCTGACTGTTTTTTGATTTATTGTAGAGTTGAGGTCTTGCCAAGCTGTCCAGGCTGGTCTCGAACCTGGCTCAGGCAGCCCTCTCACCTCGGCTTCCCAAAGTGCTAAGATTATAGGCATGAACCACTGCACCTGACCAATTTTTCCCTCTTTATTTTCCTTTTTTGGTTTTGCTGTTTTGAAGCTAGTTAATGTCTTTCTGTTCTAGGACCTATTGTGTCACTCAATATAGATTACTCAGTGAGAGAGAGAGGGGTATTCACTTCTGCTCTGTGCTCCATGCTGAAAAAGGTATTTCTGCTTAGAGTTTTTAACCATGTTAGCCAGTCGGTCTGGTTTCAACCCCTGTTGCAAGTACTCTGTGGGTAATGGATGAGAGGATGGGACCTCTGTCTGTTGCAGTTTGCAGCCCAGAAAACTTTCCCTTGAAAAGAATTGGGAGTCTTCCAAGTGGCTTCCTTCCCATTCAAGTCTGTGCTCAGCACTTGAAAGAATGAGCTCCCTGCCATGGAAGGGGAGGGGTTAACAGGGGCTGGGGATGAGACAGGGGAATCTGCTTTGTGGGGGCTGGGGCTGGCAGGAGATCCTTCCTGAACTTTGGGGGGAAGGGAGGCATTGGCTGTCAGATGCTGGTGGGTGACAGCCAAGTGTAATGTGCAAATGAGCTTTCCCGGCCAGCCACTTGGGCTAAGTTGCCACCACTGTCCTGACCAAGACTCCTCCCATGTAGGACCAACAATTTATGGCCCGGCTGGGAGTGGGGGAACTGACCCAAAGTGTGTCAGAGCCACTTATTCCCTCTTCACTCCCTCTCATACACATAGTAGGGCTTCAGTTCTTAGATGAGCTTGGTGCACGGTGTGAGCGGGGGGGTGCCCAGTTTCCAGTGCCTGCCATCTAGCACTTTGCTTTCTGGTCTCTATATGTTCGAAGAGACCACTACTGGGTGCAGGGTGCCTCACTCGTCCAAGACTGTTCAAAATGCCTGTGTCTATTGGTAGCTAGGTCCCTACTCTTTGCCTTGCTAGGCAAAAGAGATGCCAGTGTGCTGCTCCATGGTGGCCATCTTGGATCTGAGATTGATTTTTTTTAAAGAAAAAAATTGGCTTATGCATTTGTGGGCTTGGCTAGTAAGTGCTAAATCCAAAAGGTAGTCTGTCAGAAAAAGTAGAACTCCAGGAAGGGCAGGTTAGAAACAATAAAGAAGAGCAATGAAGCCAAAAGTTAGTTCTTTGAAAAGTTCACCAAACTTGACAAACATTAAGTTAGATTGACTAAGAAAAAAGGAGAGAGGAGACTGAAATTACTAAAATCAGAAATTGAAGTGGGGACATTACTACCAAATTTATAGGAAAAAGAAAGATTATTAGTTAATGTTATGAATAATTGTATGCCAGCAAATTGGATAACCTAAATAAAATGAACAAACTCCTAGAAGCATATAATCCACCAAAACTGAACCATGAAGAAATGGAAATCTGAATTGATCTATAACTAATAAGGATATTGAAGTAGTAATCTATTACATCCCAGCAAAGAAAACCATAAGACCGGATGGCTTCACTGGTGAATTCTACCAAACATTTAAAAAATAAGCCAGGCACAGTGGCTCATGCCTATAATCCCAGCACTGTGGGTGGCAGCGGCGAGACAATTGCCTAATCCCAAGAGTTCAAGACAAGCCTGGTCAACTTGGTGAGACCTTGTCTCTACAATAAAAATCCATTCATCCATCCATCCATACATACCTATATATGTAAAATTAGTCGGGTGTGGTGGTGAACGCCTATAGTTCCAGCTGCTTAGAAGGCTGAGACGGAAGGATCACCTGAGCCCGGCCCAGCAGCCCTGGTAGCTGTGAGCATGCCACTGCCCTCCAGCCTGGGTGACAAAGTGAGACACTGACTCAAAAAGAAAAAAGTGAAAGACTAAAAACTTTTTTTCTAAGATCAGAAAAAGACATGGATGCTGACTTTCACTACTCTATTCAGCAAAGTGTTGACAGTTTGAGCCAGAAAAAGTAAAATAAAAGGCATCCAAATTGGAAAAGAAGTAAATTATCTCTGTTTACAGATAAAGTAATCTTTATATACAGAAACCCTGAAGGTTACGCACACTAAAAAAAACTGTTACAGCTAATAAACGAATTCAGCAAAATTGAAGAATACACGGTCATCATACAGCACTCTCTTGTGTTTCATTACACTATTAATGAACAATCCTAAAAAGATTTTTTAAATCCTATTTACAATAACATTAACAAGAATAAAATACTAAAGTGTAAAATTAATCAAGGAGATGAAAAACTGGTACACTAAAAACTACAAAATATTGCTGAAAAAGACAAAGAAAATACCTATAAATGGAAAGGCATTGATATTCATGCATTGAAAGACAGTATGGTTAATACTACCCAAAGCTATCTATAGAGTCAATGCAGTTCATATAAAAATCCCAATGACTTTGTTATCTAGAAATAGAAAATTAAATCCTAAAATTTATATGGAATTTCAAGAAACAACAAATAACCAAAACAATTTCAAAAAGAAAAAACAAGTTAGCTGTTTCACACTTCTTAATCTCAAAACTTACTATAACAAAATAATATGGCAATGGCTTAAGGACAGACATATAGACCATTGGACTAGAATAGAGAGTCCAGAAGTAAACCTTTGCATACATGGTCAATCAATTTTTGACAAGGGTGCCAGAACCAGTCAGTGGAGAAAGGACAGGCTTTTCAACAAATTATATTAAGAAAACTGAATATCTATATGCAAAAGAATGAAGTTGTATGCTGACCTTATACCACATACAAAAACTAACTCATAGTGAATCAAAGACCTAAACATAGGTGGTGAAACCATAGAATTCTCAAAAGAAAATGTAAATGAAATATTTATGACATTAGATTGGATGATGACTTTTTGTGTATGACACCAACAGCACAGGCAACAACAACAAAAAGCAGATGAATTGGACTTCATCAAGTTATAACCTCTTATGTATCAAAGGACACTATCAAGAAATGGAAAGTCAACACATAGAATGGGAGAAAATATCTATAAATCATATGTCTGATAAAGGAGTAACATCCAGAATATACAAAGAATTCCTACAACACAACAACCCAATCCAAAATGGAAAGGACTTGAATAGACATTTCTCCAAAGAAGATATGCAAATGAACAATAAACACATGAAAAGATGCTCAACATTACTAACCATTAGGGAAATGCAAATCAAAACTACGAGATACCAGTTTACACCAAGTAGTATGGCTATTAACAAACAGAAGAAGGAGATGGAGAAGGAGAAAGAGGAGAAGGGAGAGAGAGAGAGAGAGAGAATGGAACGAAGAAAAGAAGGAAGGAAGGAAGGAAGAAAGAAAGATACAACAAAGAAACAAAGAAAGAAAGAAAACTAACACTTGTCTGGAAGAAGTGAAAAATTAACATTCTTGTGCTTTGCTGGTGCTCATAGGAATGTAAAATGATGCAGCTGCTGTGGAAAACAGTTTGGTGGGTCAACAGTATGATCCAGTAGCTCCACTTACAGGTGTACACTCAAAAGAATGGAGAGTAGAAGCGCAAACACATACTTGTATGTCAATGTTTCACAGCAGCATTATTCACAATAGACAAAAGGTAGAATCAATTCCAATGTCCACCAGCAGATTAGTAAAACGTGGTATATACATACAATGGATTATTATTCAGCCTTTAAAAGGAGTGAAATTATGATACATGCTACAAGAATGAATCTTGAGGACGTTATGCTAAAATAAGCCAAACATAAAGGACAATATATGATTCCTAGAATAGTAAAATTCATAGAAACAGAATAAGTAGTTACCAAGAGCTGGGGCAGGGGGAGGGATGGGGATTTACCATTTAATTGATACACTATTTCAATGTTGGTTGATGAAAAGTTCTGGAAGTGGATAACAGCAATGGTTGTACAATGTGCAGTACTTAGGTTGGGCACAGTGGCTCATGCCTGTAATTCCAGAATTTTGTGAAGACAAGGCAGGAGGATTGCTTGAGCCTAGGAATTTGAGACAAGCCTGGGCAACATAACAAGCCCTCATCTCTGAAAAAATCAAAAAATTAGTCAGGTGTGATGGCGCACACCTGTAGTCCCAGCTACTCGGAATGCTCAGGCAGAAGGATTGCCTGAGCCCAGGAGGTTGAGGCTGCAGTGAATTGTGATTGTCCCACTGCACTCCTGGGGGAGTGAGACACTAGTTCAAACAAAAATAATAATAATAATACAGGTTAAAAAATGTGAAGTACTTAATTCCACTGAAATAGACACTTAAATATAGTTCAAATGGCAATTTTTATATTATGTATATTTTACCACGATAAAAAAAGGCCCTGAAAAAAATATATATATAGGGATATTAATTAAATGGTCTAGAAAAGTAAAAAGATAGAAAAAGATGTACAAGACAAAGGATAACCATGGAAAAGTTGATATGGCTATATTAACATAAAATGTAGACTTTATGACAGAGTATTACCATAGATAGAGACATTTCATAATAATAAAAAAGAGGCATTTTATAGTGAGAAAAGAGAGACATTTTATAAAAGAGGAACATAATAATTTTAGATGTGTGTATATTCAATAACAAACAATATATAAATAAAAGATAACATAAAAGCTTGTGTCCACACAAAAATCTGTACACAATATTTGTAACACCTTTATTTGTAACACCAAAACACTGGAAACCACCAAAATGTCTTTCAATTGTTTCAACATGTGAATGGTTAAACTGGGGTACAACCATGCCATGGAATATAGTATTAGAAAGTAAAAAAACAGGAACTACTGATGCAACAAATTGCATGGATCTCAAGGGCACTGGGTTGTGAAAAGGATCAATCTTAAATGATCATCTACTGCATGATTATTCTGTTTATTTAACATTCTCAAAATGAAAAAAATCATAGAGATTAAGAACACATTAGTGGTTGTCAAGAAAAGAGGGAAGTGGATGTGACTAATTAAGAGTGGCAAACAGAGATCTTTGTGGTAATGAAATTGTTTTGTATCTAGTTTCTAGTGACAGTTACACAAATGTAATAAAAATTTTCATATGTTGATAAAATGACCTAGAACTATCCATTCATATTCTATCAGTCAAATTCCTGGGTTTGATATTGTACTATAGTTTTATAAGATGTAACTATTGGGGAAACTGGGTTAAGGGTATGGAGACTTTCTGTACCTTCTTTGTAATTTCCTGTAAGTCTATAATTATTTCAAAATTAAAAGTTTAAAAAACCTAATGGGGCTGGGCTCCGTGGCTCAGCCTGTAATCCCTCGCTTGGGGAGGTTGAGATGAGTGGATTGCCTGAGCCCGCCGGTTCCAGACCCGCCTGGGCAACTTGGCGAGACCTCAAATCTACAATAAATCAAAAAATTAGCCGGGCGCGGGCCTGTAGTTCCAGCTACTTGGAAGGATCGCCGGAGCCCAGCAGGTCGAGGCTGCGGTGGCCGGAAGCGGCCACTGCACTCCAGTCTGGGCGACAGAGTGAGACTCCAACTCAAAACAAACAAACAAACAAAAAACAACCTAATGGAATTAAAAATAGAAAAATCCACACTAGTGGGCAGAAGTTCTAAAATACTTCCCTCACTAATAGATTGAACAAAGAGATACATAATGCAATTAATAAGGATATAAAATATCTTAACTACATTCTTAGCCAAACAACTTGACCTATTAGACTTGTGTAAGACAAAATACCAAACAATTACCAAATACACTTTTGTTAAGTGCACATGGAAAATTCACAAACGTGGTCCATTAAAAAAATCTGTCTAAATGTTAAAGAACTAAAATAATAGAGTATTCTTTCATCACCATAGAATTAAACTAGTTATTGGTAACAAAAAGAAAGGAGGCTATCTCCAAATGTTGGGAAAAGAATAGCATACTCAAAACATGGGTCAAAGACAAATCACAAAGGAAATTAGAAAGTAGTTTGAACTAAAAATAAGCAAGTAAAACATATCCAAATTTGTGGATAACTGCTGAAACTGTTCTTGGAGAGAAATTTATATGCATGTATAATCTGGTCAGGCATGAAAGAAGCTGAAAGTCATTATTCAGTCCTAAAAATAAGTAAAGGCCGGCTCAGCGACTCAGCCTGTAATCCCAGCTCTTTGGGAGGCCAGGTGAGTGGATTGCCTGAGCCCAGAGGTTCGAGACTCGCTCGAGTCACTTGGCGAGACCTCATCTCTACAATAAATCAAAAAATCAGCCGGGCGTGGTAGCGCGCGCCTGTAGTTCCGGCTACTTGGAAGGCTGAGACGGAAGGATCGCCGGAGCCCAGCAGGTCGAGGCTGCGGTGGCCGGGAGCGGCTACTGCACTCCAGTCTGGGCGACGGAGTGAGACTCCAACTCAAAAAAAAAGTAAAAAGCTGAACAAACCAAAAAACCAACAACTCTTCTTAGATCTGTCAGAAAAATGAGGTCACAAAGCAAACCACTGCTGCCAAAATGGGAGAGATAAAGAGGCAAATACAGAGAATCACAACTTACCAGAGCAGAAACCCAAAGAACAGAATTCTCCATGTGAACCAGCGCTAGAGTAAGGAAATCTGAATTGCAGTTAAGGAATTGCTGGTGGCTCAGCATAGACAAGTATGAGAGATAAAAACTCTAGGGCCCAGTTATCTAAGTCCCACAATTTTGTGGATTTTACCTCAGGAGCTGATTTATCAGATTCTCAAAGTGAATATGGGAGGAAACACCCCTCTTCTTCTGATAGGGAAAGGGAAATAGAACCAATTTGAAATACCGCAGAGCTTTCTGCTTTTCTTAACAAGGTCTGCCCTCTGGAGAAACCATTTAACCAGAGTCTGATCTGCTGGGCTTTTTATCAGAATCTGAACTACATGGAGGAAGGGAAATAATCAACTTCAGCCCACTCTATCCATCCAGTCCCACTTAAAATGGGGAAAAAAACTGAGAAGCACACTCTGGAATCCAGAGATACAGGCTCACTAAAAGACAGACCTATTCATAGGAATGTAGAACAGCCCTTCTCCCCCGCTCCACACTCTACCATTCCATTACAAAAGTCTATTTACAGCAGTTCCTTTTAACTAGTCCATCATGTCCAGCTATTATAATAAAAACAAGACATACTAAAATGTAAAATACACTGTTTGAAGGGAAGGGGCAAGCAACAAAATCAGTTATGGCAGGGATGCTGGAATTCTCAGAGGAGGAATTTGAAACAACTGTAGCTAAGATGCTAAGGGCTCTAATGGATAAAATAGACAACATGCAAGAACAGATGGACAATGTCAGCAAAGAGATGGAAATTGTAAGAAAGAACCAAAAAGAAATGCCAGCAATCAAAAATAATATAGCTGGGCATGGTGGCTCACACCTATAATCCCAGCACTTTGGGAGGCAGAGGCAAAAGGATTGCCTGAGTTCAGGGGTTT
The DNA here is from genome assembly GCA_963574415.1 of Tarsius wallacei. Taxonomy (NCBI): domain Eukaryota; kingdom Metazoa; phylum Chordata; class Mammalia; order Primates; family Tarsiidae; genus Tarsius; species Tarsius wallacei. Next base: position 34,493 of record CAUYQG010261854.1, read on the forward strand.
GAGACCAGCCTGGGCAACTTGGCAAGACCTCATCTCTATAGTAATTAAAAAATTGACCGGGCATGGTAGTGCGTGTCTGTAGTTCCAGCTACATGGGAGACTGAGGCAGAAGGATCACCTGAGCCCAGCAGGTCAAGACTGTGGTGACGATAAGCATGCCACTGCATTCCAGCCTGGGCAACAGAGTGAGACTCTGACTCGAAAAACAAACAAAACAAACAAACAAACAACAAACCACTGTAACATCAAGAGAATGAAAAGACAAACCACAGACCGAGAGAAAATATTTGCAAGGGACATATCAGATGTTATTTAAAATATACGAAGGACCCTTAAAATTTAATAGTAGGACTGTAAAAATTAAAGCCAAAGGCTTTAATAGACACCTCACCAAAAAATTTATTCAGATCAAAAGTAAGCATATAAAAAATGCTTCACATCATATGTCATCAAGAAAATGCAAATTAAAACAATTTGATATCACTACACATCTGTCAGAATGGCCAAAATCCAGAACACTGTCAACACCAAATTCTGGTGAGGACGTGGACTAACAGAAATTCTCATTCATTGCTGGTGGAATGACAAATGATACAGCTATTTTAGAAGACAATTTGCTGGTTTCTTACAAAACTAAACATTTTTCTCCCACACAATCCAATTGCACTCCTTGGTATTTACCCAAAACAGTTGAAAAATTATATCCAAGAAAAAACCTGCACACTGATGTTTATAACGTCTTTACTCATAATTGCCAAAACTTAGAAGCAACTGAAATATATCCTTAGTAAGCAAGTGGATAAACTGTGATATACTCAGGCAATAAGATAGTATTCAGAGTTAAAAAGAAATAAGCTATTAAACCATGAAAAGCTAAGGCAGAAATTTAAATGCATATTACTAAGTAACAGAAACTAATCTAAAAAGGCTATGTACTGCATGATTCTAATTATATGACATTCTGGAATGTCATATGGAAACAGTAAGAGAAAGATGGACGACACCAAGAGTGAATCCTAATGTAAAGTATGGTTTTAAAGAATGTACCCCTCTGGTGGAGGATATTGATAATAGGAGAGGCTAAGCATGTGTGAGAGCAGGAGTTATATGGGAAATCTCTGTACCTTCTGGTCAATTTTGCTGTGAACCTAAAACTGCTCTTAAAAAAAAAAGTTGGCCGGCGCGGTGGCTCATGCCCAGAATTGCAGCACTTTGGGAGGCTGAGGTGAGATTGCCTGAGTCCAGGAGTTCAAGACCAGCCTGGGCAACATGGCAAGAATTCTTCTTTACAGAAAAATTTTAAAAATTAGCGGGGTTTGGTGGCACACACGACTGTAGCCCCAGCCACCTGGGAGGCTGAGGTCGAAGCTGCACTGAGCCTGCACTGCACTGCAGAGTGAGACCTCGACTCAAAAAAAAAAAAAAAAAAGTAATACATATATAAGAAAAGAAGAAAGTGTATCTGTAAATATCGAATTTCAAGCTTGGCGGAGAGCAGATTTAAGGAGTCAAGCCTAGAAACCGTGTGGACAGATAAAGAACAGATATAGAGGGCCTGAACTAGAGATCTATAAAGAACGGAGGAGAAGGATATTTCATAGAGTCCGAATGTAAACTCAGCAAAACTTTGCAACGATTTCGATGCTGGTGAAAGAGCGAAAAGAAATTCTGAGGACTGCAGAAGGACGACTTCCAGTGCCTCAGTCATCACGTCAGGAAGTAAACGCCAAGTCTGTCTGGACAGCGCCAAAATGTTTAGGATTTTTCTTATTGTGGTCATGGTTTTAGTATAGGGCTCATCGAACTTAAATACTCAACAATTTGGGGGTGTTGGATGTTTCCTAAGCTCGGCGTGGTGCTTGTTTTGGATCAATTTTAAAATGCAATTATAGACACTGACTCAGTAGCAGCCTGAATATATAGTTTTAGGAACAAAGGGTGATGAACAGGTAAATCTTGGTGAGTCTACCAGAGCAAGAGGAGCCCAGAGGAGGGTTTCTGTAGTGTAGCGGTTATCACGTTCGCCTCACACGCGAAAGGTCCTCGGTTCGAAACCGAGCGGAAACATTACAGGTACCCGTTTTTCTCCTCCTAGTTGGGAATTGGGTAGAACCTAACAGATTCCAATCAATCAATTGCTTTAGGTAGCTGCTGCATCCACTCCATAGTTTTGTACTACGGAACAACCTGGTCTATTCCTACACTGGATTCAGAGACAAGAGAGCTTTTCAGAGACAAGAGAGCTGTGTGAAAGCCCCAAGACGACAGAAGGCTAGAACGGTGAAGTAAGGATGAGCTACCTGTGTTGAAGGATCCCAGTCCCACTGACATTTCGTGGGACCGAAGAGGAGTTGTTTGAGAAAGAATAACTTTAGCTGAATAAGAAATGTTATTCCAGTTGGAGAGAAGCCTTTAACAAAGTCATAACTTGAAGAATTTTTGTGTGTGTAGTGTAACAATGTTTCCCTTTAGCACCTTTAAGTTCTCAAGTATCACTGACCATCACTTTAGATTTCATTCCCTTTACAGTGTCGCTAAAATTCAGTCTTTTGACAAATAAATGGGCTCCCGATCAGAACCAGCTTCATGAGCATGAGACTTATGCGTCGGCACAAGGCCAGGCATTTGATTTAATGCTCTTCTATTGCTGGTTTAAAATTCTCAAATTTTTTTTTTTTAAACAAGGAGCATTTTTATTTTGAACGACACTCACAAAAGAAGCAAGCATCCAATGCAATCATTCCACACAGGGAGAAGCAAGACGCTGAGAGCAGTACCACAAGGAATGTGCATAATACCCGAAATGAGGGAAGGCAGCTGCGGGATGTAATACTTAGAAGACATATACGAGAATATTGGGTGGAAAGGGAAGTTAAAACTTAAATGTTTATTCCAGGGTTTGATGATTTTTTTCCCCTACTCTTTTATTTTAACCTAATCAACAATCCAAGACTGATGACAGGTCTCATTTACCTCCAATATCTTGTTAATTTTTTTGTTTTGATTTTCATATGTTTCACTAGTCATTCTTCTTATCCTTTCTAAAGATGTCTTTATGTTACTCCATTTTTCAAAATATTCAGAGATGTCCTAGAGTTCAGAGTAATGCAAAAAGGAGGAACAGTTATTACAGCTCTTAATTTATACAACATGCATGTCTTTTCTTTTTTTTTTTTTGTCTTCTTTTTGAATTGTATTAAAAGCAAAAACTGTAAATTTCTTAGGAAACTTGGGAAGTAGCGACAAAAGTTTAAATGTAGAAAATTGCAGTTCAATTCCAGACGTTTGGTCTCCAACATAGGTCTTGCTAATTTGTCATAAGTCATATTTCTAACTCCCATCATCATGCTCCTCGGACATCAAGACTCAAGGTCTGCAGCTTCATTAGGTATAAATCCAAGCTGGCTTCAACCAATGGCAAGTTTGCCTACGTTTAGGGGGGAAAAGAAGGCCTCGCTGGGATTCGAACCCAGGATCTCCTGTTTACTAGACAGGCGCTTTAACCAACTAAGCCACGAAGCCCCACATGACATGCTTTTGAGTAATATATTACTTTATAAAATTTTACACCTCAGCCTGTCACCGTTTTTTTTGCTTAAGTGAATTCTTTAAGAAAAAACAAGAGAATCTTTCTGGGTTTCAGTCAAAACCAGAGAAGAATGTTCTTGCTGGAGAATAATAGATCCTGAATTGAGAAGACCATTTTCCTTTAAGACATTACTCTAAAATCAAGGACATCACTAGACTATATGGCATCCAGGTGGAGACTTTGCTTGGGTTTTGAGAGTAATTACATCTCTGACACCTAACAATGAGACTGCCTTCTCACAAGCTCTCTTTTCATTTGTTCACCCAGTGGGGGAATGGTTTCAGGAAAAATGCTTTGGATTCTATACACATTTTTCTCTGATTTTTGACCTCCAGTGACTTTGCCTCTCCCACATGCAAAATATACTCACCTCTGCTAAGTCTTATGCTTTTCCAACATCAACTCGACGCTCGAGATAGCATTAACTACAATAGGTAAAGGTATGGATGAGACTTCTTAGGTGCAATTCCTTGGGTAGGAATCCTCAAATAAGATTCTTCTTAATTTAAACATTTATGTACTTAAGATACAATTTTATCAGTTTCCTAACATACAGGCAGAGAAGGAACATACTCACTTTCAAAAAGAGCAAAAACAGAAGGCACACTGGTCAGTAGGAATTCTAGCATCCAGTGAGCACACAAAGCTAGTGTGCTGATCAGAACTCAGTAATGCTATCTGGAAGTTCTTCTCCAGGCCCCTCACTCCATCTTCTGGGCTCTTATTCCACACGTTGAGTTATCCATCCTTTTAATAAGAAATGTATCTTACTTGTAGCTGAATAGCTTTTTGGCCTTCTTCCTTCTTATAGCAGTCTGGGGATGGGGTCCAAAGTCCCCTTTTCATTTTGTGCTGTCCTTTATTCCTTTTAGTCCAAGCTGTCAATATTCAAATACTACAATTTTCTTCAAAAGCTTATGATTTTGTGAAAGTTATTTGAGTTTATTCCTTTAGACCAGGGGCTCACAAACTATGATCCACAGGCCAAATTTGCCCACATACCTGTGTTTATAAAGTTGGAAAACAATGACATTCACTCATTTAGTATTAATTATCTGTGACTGTTTCCCTGCAACTGCTGATTTGTGTAGTTGTCACAAAGATGGAATGACCTACAAAGTCTAAAATATTTTCTGTCTGGCCCTTTAAAGAAATAGTTTGCCACCCCCTTAAAGACAAAAGCCACATTGACAAACTTCATGAAAATAAGCCCTTGTCTACTTTGGGCTTCCCATAAAGCTGCTGTAGGAGCACACTGTTAAGATTTGTAGGACTGTTGTTTAATCAGTAGAATCTATAAGACATGTCCTTCAGATCCTTAAGGTTTTATTTTTCTGTTTAGATACCACCTTCAATCATTCTGGGGTCTTAACAGGATTTACAGACACACATTTGGCTTCATATTTAGACCACATTTTCTAATTGTGTTTCTGAATTTTTGCCTGAAAATCATTTCTTGATTTTAGCATCATGTTCCATCTGGAACAGCTGGATAACAAATAACTTTTCTTTCTTATGCAACAAATTGTGACTCATTTATATTCAGAATTTCTCTCTTTAACTTACCTTTCATCTCACATTTTACTATAAACAGCAAAATGACACTAGAAAACACCCTAACAATTCTGTCTCGAAATGTCTTTAGCTAAATTACGTAGTTCTTAGGTTCGTTTCTACATTCCTTAATACTGTGGACAATAGCTTTTCTAAACTTTCTACAATTTCATTACAAGGATCTCTTTTCTTCCAGGTTCAAATAACATTTCCTTTCATCTGTAGCTTGCTTCTGAACTTTGTTCAGTCCTAGTTGGATTAATTTAGCTCCAACTAAGATTACACCTTTGTGAATCTCCACCTACATCCCCTAAATTATCTATGTTGTAGCTAGTGAGAACACAGATTATTCCTAACCCTTTATGAATGCCACAAATTTATCAGTTTACAGCTTTCCAGTGGTTCTTTCCCTGGTCTTATGGAGTTTTAGCCCCACTCACAAAGAGATCTATATTCCACCAAGGATACAAGAAGATCCCTCTGCAGACCTCTGTAGCTCTCTCTTTGCAGCTTTCTCCTCTCTGGTATTCTGTCTCACAAATTCTAATTGCTTTGTCCTCACTGAAATCCTATCATTGTATTCTCAATTCAATGTCACTACCTAGCTCTTTCTAAATTTCCCCCCACTGTGCTGAGACCTAAAAACCTTAGGCAATATGCTAAAATATTTATAACACTCATCTCATTTATTTCCCTTCTTTCAGGTATGCCAGTCCTGCACTGACAGCAGGCAAATATCTAAAAACAGTTATTTTATATATTTATGTCCAATATCCTTTCCCTATTGTTTATAAGGGAAGGGCAATTTGCGTAGCAAGTAGAAACAGAAATCAGTATCTTTTTTTCAGTGTTTCTTTTCAATAGTATTATAATTTTAAGTACCACAGTGCTGCTGCATGTACAACTACTTTGATACTTTGAATATCAAAGTATCAAATATTCCATGGTGTGCATTTACAACAGTTTACTTACCCAATGTCCAATAATGAAAATACTATTTTCTCCCAATTTTTTAAGTCGGGGTCTCACTCTGTCACTCAGGCTGAAGTGCAGTGGCATGCTCATGGCCACCACAACCTCAACCTGCTGGGGGCTCAGGTGATCCTTCTGTCTTAACGTTCCAAGTAGCTGAAACCACAGGCATGTACCACCAGGCCTGGCTAATTTTTTGATTTATTTGTAGAGACGAGGTCTCGGCATGTTACTCAGGTTGGTCTCAAACTCCTGAGCTCAGGCTATCTTCTTGCCTTCACCTCCCAAAGTGCTGGGATTACAGGCATGAGGCACCGTGACTGGCCTTCTACCAGTTTTAAAAGACCACAAATAATGGTGTGATTAACTTTCTCACATGTGTAATCTCTGTACCTGTGTAAGATCTAAGGCTGTGGATAGGGTAGGGGGAGGAATTATACCTAGGATTTATAGCACCATCATAGACTGTCCTTAATTTCAATAAGAACACCAGAGCAGCTTCATCAATTTAAACTTCTATCAGCAAGACATGAGAAAATGTTCTTATATCACTAGTCTTTATTTTATTGATTGTTTTCAGATTTTTAATTTGGCAATGTAATGGTAAGTAAAATAATATCTCTTTTTACTTTTTCTTTCTTTGATTACTCATGATTTTGTACAATATTTGTTGGTCTTTACATATTTCTCTCCTGTAATTGCCCTTCCTATCCTTTGCCCTTTTCCTTTTGATCTTGCTGTCCTAACCTTGCAGATTTTCATGGCTCCTAGGTATATAGACATATATATATATACATACACACACACACACACACACACACACACACACACACACACATACACACACACACATATATTAAGTCCTTGCCATTTTGGACAATTAAACATATTCTCCCATGAGTACATCTATCTTCATATTTCTATTTCTACTGTTCTTTATTTTACATACTCTTGATTTTTAAAAATTTGTTTATTTAATTTTTAGAGATGGGGTTTTGCTATATTAGCCAGTCTGGACTCACACTCCTATCTATCAATCTTTCTGTCTCTATCAATCTATCTATCTATCTATCTATCTTATTGTTTGTAATTTTGCAATTTTTAAAAGTTCTCTGCTCCCTGGCACATAATTTTATTCTTCTTCGTATACTTCTAATAGCTTAATATTTTTTACTTTCACATGTGGAAATGTTGCAGATCACAACTTCTGCTACTTATCATTTGCAGGCCAAAAATGAACAAACACAAGATGTAGTGCAAGGACAGTGACTTATTTCCAATACAGGCAGATGGGAAAATGACCAGACTCATCCCTCAAAGAAAGTATTTTAAAATCTTGGACTGAGGGCAAGAAATTTTATAGGGGAAAGATGGAATGATGTGTATTTGGGGGTGGTGCAGGATACAGGGATATGTGTCTTGCTTTGATGATCGTTCTGAATTGCTGTTCATCTGGATGTCATCTCAATTGTGGTCAGGTTATAGATTAACCTCCAGGGGGTGACTTCTGAATCTTGCCATGGGGTCTTCAGGCACAGTGATTTCTGAACAATCAGGCTCCAAGCATGGTGTGTTCCAAGATTAGCCTCTGAAATTTCTCAAGCAAGCACATAATTAGAGCAATGGGTATGTTCTTAATCATAACCATAGGATCATTGTGTAAGGGGAACTCAAAGAGGGAAAGAAAGAAACCTAAAGTGTTCCTGCAAGCTGCACTGTGAAGTTAACAATAACAACAAACAATTTTTAAAAGCTGGGATTTTCAGTTATAGATGTTAAAACTCTCTAGATAAGTGTATTTTTAAAAAACTTCACAGCTGATTGATACTGTGTAGCTCATGTTAAGAGCAGAATAATGGAATATTCTGAAAATGTTTGTGTCTATCTATATATGATGGATTCTTTCTCTGATATACTTTTTACGCAACCTTGTAGTTATCTTCATCTTTATCCTTCAGCCATTTCTTGCCTCAGTACTGAGATACCTAAGTTTCCTTCAGTGCTTGGTAGAAGCAGCAATGTCTCAGGTCATATCACCTCTTCTAGGAATGGAGCTTTGCTCTGAATAGCCAAAGCCAGATAGCCAAAGGACTTCAGGGAGTCATTCTTTGTACATGACTTTATCAGGCAGAGAGAGATCTGAATGTGGATCCAGGCAGTTCTGAGCATCCCAAATGAGGTCTTCATCAACAGATGAGATTCTGAGGAGATTTGTCCTATAACTTTCTTTGCTTGTCTGCTACAAATGACACAACCTTCTCATATTGTGGTGCCTTCCCTGCTACTTGAATTTTAAAAAAGCGTATCACTAGGTGACAACTAGGTGTTCAATATTGTTATATAAATTAATTATATTCAACCATGGTTCAGGAGTCTTTTCAGCTGTCTCCTCCAGACCCCAAACCTCTCTCTGAGAGCTTCTTTCATGGGTTCTTCAATTCCCCATGACAGGTTTAGCACCCTTAACTGGGTGTTATTTAGCAAACAACTGAAGTTGGAAATTCACCTGGGAGTGCTTGGTAATTTTAAGATTATTGGGATTTACCCTATATATCTTTAGTTAGGATCATTGCAAGAGGAGTTCCGAATTCTGCATATGTAATAAGTCGCCTGGGGCATATTTGGTGTCAAGTTTTGGAGTCTCTATTCTAACATCTGCAAGTATTTAGGGGAAAACTTTGAGTTCTGGGGCAGTGTCTTTCTTTCTGTGTAGCCCACACCGAGCTTGATGTGTTCCTCTTGTGGATATGTTGCACCGTTAGTTACAGCATTTTGTCATTAAAGTCAAAGTCACGAATTTGAACTGCCTTTGTATCCACCAACGATTTCAAATTCACCCCAGGACGAGCCCTTTTTAATAGAATGTCCCCCGGGCTCAAATCTGATGCGTCCAGTGCTTCAGAGTGTCTGGAGTGGAGGTTAGAATTCAGCAAACAAAATAATGGCAATCTGAAGAAAAAAATGGGACAGCGCCTTTGGTGAAGTAGGTAGCAGGCGTTGATAACGTGGTGGTTTCTACTACAATACTCCCGCCTCCGGGACCAAATGAGGAAACGCAGGAAAAGTGCTTTCTAAAAGAATGCTTTGTTTTCCCTATTATAATCTTCCTCATATTTTAATACGATTAAGTAAAACAGGATTAATTCAGAATTTTCTTTAGCGGGCGCACAGATGTGTTGGTGCTAATAAAAATATAAATGCCTGGGGCAGTTTAACGCCAACCGAGATGGCCGAGTGGTTAAGGCGTTGGACTTAAGATCCAATGGGCTAGTGCCCGCGTGGGTTCGAACCCCACTCTCGGTATGTTTGACCTTTTCTCCCAAATTCCTTCCCCGTACCAGCATTAAAAAATCACGCAATAAAGAGGGCGATTTTCCTATTCCCTTTGTGTAAACACAACGGTTTTTTTGTCTTTAAATCTGAAGAAATTGCCTCAGTAGGCAGTAGTGTGTGAACGATTTTGAGGAAGACTTTCTGTAGAGAAGAAAGCTCCATCCTTACTAAAAGTGAATTTTCTTCTTTTTGCTTCTTTCGTGTGTTTTCTTTGTCATAGATTTTACCCAAATGGAAAATTTCTGAAGAGAAAACGCAGCAGTCTCTCTCTCTCTCTCTCTCTCTCTCTTTTTTTTTTTGAGTTGGAGTCTCACTCTGTCGCCCAGGCTGGAGTGCAGTGGCACACTTACGGCCACTGCAGCCTCCAACTGTTGGGCTCAAGCAATTCTTCCGCCTCAGCCTTCCAAGCAGTTGGAACCACAGGCATGCACCACCACGCAGGGCTAAGTTTTTGACTTATAGAGATGAGTTTTCACCAAGTTGCCCAGGCTGGTCTCAAACCCCTGAGCTCAGGCAATCATCTCACCTTCATCTCCCAAAGTGCTCAGGGATCATAGGCCTGAGCCACCACAACTGGCTCACGGCAGTTTCTTAGTGGTGGATTAGCTCAGTTGTTTAGAGTTCAGTGATGATGGTATCAGTGCTGGAATTGATCCCTACAGAAGTTAACTTAGGTAACATTTCCTCAGGGGAGAATCAACTGCAGCTCTAAAGTCACCGTCCCATGTCCACCTCTGACACAAGAAAGATTTGAATCTGTTATCTGATCATTGTCGGTGCTGAAACTTTATACTCAACTTCAACCTCTGTTGTTTCTTGAGGCAAGTAGAATTCTAAGATGGCCCCCAAGATGCCCTCCCATGGACATACAAACCTATGTAATTTTCTGGACCATGAATATATTAGGGTGTGTTAGCACTGTTGATTTTAAGAAAGAAGATCATCAAGGAGTGAGCCTTACCTAATCAGGTGAGTTGTAAGGGAGACTGGGCAGCCGGGTGCAACTGCACACACCTGTAGTCCCAGCTACTTGAGAGGCTGAGTCAGAAGGCTCTCCTGAGCACAGAAGGTTAAGGCTGTGATGAACTGTGATTGTGCCACTGCACTACAGCCTGGGAGACAGAGTGAGACCCCAACACACACACACACACACACACACACACAAATTAACAAATCACCTTCCTTCCACTACATGTGGAGCTTGTTTACTTTAGTATATGAACAAAAAGCAGCTGAGCTTGCTATTGGCAACATCTCCACCAAACACAGAGATTCTGTGCCCACGAACAACATCTGCTGCAATAACATGATGGAAAAAAATTACTAGTCACACACTTCTGGAGGGAAATGAATTTTTATCAAAACTTAAAATTCAAATATGGAAAAGGAACTTTGGGTCGGGGGCTATGGCTCAGGCCTATAATTCCAGCATTTTGGGAGGCTGAGGGCAGAGGATTGCCTGAATCCAGGAGTTCAAGACCAGCCTGGGCAACATGATGAGACCACATATCTACTATAAATTTAAAAAATTAGCCTGGCGTTGTGTGTGTGCCTGTAGTTCCAGCTACTTGGAAGGCTAAGGCAGAAGGATCGAGGATGTGTGTGTGTGTGTGTGTGTGTGTGTGTGTGTGTATGAAAGAGAGAGAGAGAGAGACTGACTCTCTCTTCCTTTTAGGGTCCTTTCTGGATTTCAGAGTCCCCAGTTCAGCAGAAGGAGTGGTTGTGAGGGAGATGGAGGAAGGGAGTAATGACAGGCTTAGAGTTTGGGCATCCAACACATTTTTTTTACCACTGTAGTCCATGAAAAGCGCACTGACAAGAACATTGGAATCTACAGGCAGTTTCATTTCTATCCAGGAAGAGATGAGGAAAGACCATCAAAGCATGGTGGCAGCCAGGAAATTATAGGTGAGGATCATGGCCCTGTTCAATTTCTTCAACCTGCACCATCTATGAAGAGGCATCACCTACAAAAAAGGAAAGAAAAGGGGGAAAATTGCCTTAAATCCTCCATATTTACTTCTCATCCTTCAAAAACAATTCCTAATGATCCCTTGTTTTAAAAATGCTCTTAAGTATTTAATTCAAGCCTTATCATCCCCTCTATAGTTTAACACCTTATCATATAAAAATACCTACTGCATGCTCATAATGTGTCATGCCTTAAGTTCTATCACATTGTTTTTTAACTGATCTCCCAGACTTCAGTTATTATCACCGTAATTTCAAACTTGAGATTAATAGCCCCTCCTCCAAATAACTTTATCAAGTCCTCCTCCAGGTTGAAGTCCCCTAATATCTCCCTAATTACCTCTAAACGTATTCTTTGGGGGTAATAACCAAGTCTTTTCCTACTTTACCTTCAGTCTATCTTCTCAATTTATTTCTGTCTACTCCCTTCCAAAAATTCAACCTCTGCCAAAAAAAAAAAAAAAGGTTACCACACTGTTTCTTACATAGGCAGTTTTGTCTGGTATTTGTTTTAAACTTTCTGTCATGTGTGTGTGGGAGGGGAGTGTGTTTATAACTCCCATAGATAGTCTTTTGTTATAATGTTGGGTGAGTTGGCCTCAGAGGCAGGCCTCAAGAAACAGTAGTTTTGTGCTCCTTTCACCTGCCTCGAGGCGAGACTTTAATCTCCTCACCCACCATGGCTTCTCTAGGGATGGCCTTATAATCGTGAGTCATAACACCATCCCCAGAGAAGGTCCTGCCCTATACCCTGGGTGAAGAAATGCTGATATGTTGAAGCTTCCATAAAAACCAAAGAGAACTGGGTTCAGGGAGTTTCAGGATAGCTGAACACATAGGGGTTTCTGTAGGGTGGCGTGCCCAGAGAGGCATGGGGTCTCTGTGCACCTCCATACCTCACCCTATACATCTTTTCATCTGTATCCTTCATAATATCAATTATAATAAATTATAATAAATTTCATCTGTATCCTTCATAATATCAATTATAATAACATGTTTCCCTGATTTCTGTGAGCTGCTCCAGCAAATTAATTGAACCCAAAGGGGTGAGTGGGTCGTGGGAACCCCAACTTGAAGTTGGTTGGTCAGAAGTTCCTGGGACCTGGACTTGTAACTAGTATCTAGGAATGGGGGGCTGTTTTGGAGACTGAGCCCTCAACCTGTGATATTTGACACTATTTCCAGGTTGATAGTGTCTAAATTGATTTAGAAGACACCTATTTGGTGTCTACTGCAGAGTTAATTGCTCACATGAAGGTGGGGAGAAACTGCCACATATATGATCGCATCTCTATATTGATGATTACTGTTGTAGTGGTGTGAAAAGAGAGAAAAAAGACAGTTTGAGAGCTTTTCCCAAAATATGCATGAAAGTAGATAGTTAAGGTATTGAGAATGTGTGAAAAAATGTCTCCTGATTGCTACTATTTCCTCAAAGGAATTGAAAGCAAGGTCACAGCTAAGGTGAGTGTGGGAGAGGATGTATTAGAAGTTTGTGAAGAGAAAGTGAGAAAAAGTTATTTAGAAGAGTGAAAAGTGAAAGGACTAGGGAGATGTGAGGGATTACAGGGTGACACTAAGGGCTCACTTGACATTAGTGGTCATACATTTACAGTTGCCCAAGTCAATCTGGTATGTTTTTCTCTAATTGCATTCATTTGTGTGGGTATAGGCAATGAATAAATAGATATGTGGACTTTTTTAAGGTTAGAATGTCAAAGGGTTAGAATTTCAAAGACAAGTATGAAGGAGCAAGTGAGTTGAGAGTGTATTCAAGAATGACTGTTATGACAGATCCTGGAGTCTAGCTTGGGTAACAAAGGTAGTGAGGACATGAGAAGGGTATTACATAAGACATGGGAACAATGGACTGTAAATGTGATTGGCATCAAGGTGCTGTTGGAGTTGAGGTCCAAGAGGGAGTGAGTTAGAAGGATAGAAAGCAAGAGGGGATGCTTGAGGTTGAATTATGGAGCGATAACAATGCTTCACTCAACAATGGACAACATATACTACGGTGGTCCCATGAGATTATAATGGAGCTGAAAAATTCCTACCACCTAGTACTTACTATACTATACTTTTAATTATTGTTTTAGAGTGTAACACCTTCTACTTAAAAAAAAAAAAAAAAGAGTTAGGACAGGTGCAATGGCTCATGCCCAGCACTTTGGGAGGCCCAGGTAGGATTGCTTAAGCCCTGGAGTTTGAGACCAGATTTGGCAACATAGTGAGTCCTTGTTTTTGTTACAAAGAAGAAGAAGAAGGAGAAAGAGGAGAAGGAGGAGGAGGAGGAGGAGAAGAAGAAGAAGAAGAAGAAGAAAAAGAAGAAGAAGAAGAAGGAAGAGGAGGAGGAGGAGGAGGAGAAGAAGAAGAAGAAGAAGAAGAGGAAGAAGAAAGTTAACTGTAAAACAGTCTTAGGCACGTCCTTCAGAATGTATTACAGAAGAACACATTGTTATGGGAGATGACAGCTCCATGCATGTTATTACCCAAGAAGACCTTCTAGTGGAACAAGATGTGGAACAAGAAGACAGTGATATTGATGATCCTGTGTAGATGTAGGCTAATGCGTGTGTTTGTGTGTTAGTTTTAAACAAAAAAAATTTAAAGTAAAAATAAAAGTTAAAAATGTTAAAATAGAAAAATCTTACAGAATAAGAGTATAAAGAAATAAAATATTTTTGTACAGCTATATAATGTGTTTGTGTTTTAAGCAAAGTGTTCTTACAAGAAGGCCAAAAACTTTTTTAAAAAACTAATAAGTTTATGAAGTAATAAAGATACAGTAAGCCGTGGCTAATTAATAAAGACTAATATACTTTATACATTTAGTGCAGCCTGAATGTACAGTGTTTGTAAAGTCTACAGTAGTGTACAGTATATCCTAGGCTTTCATATTCACTCACTACTCACCACCTCACTCAGAGCATGTTCCAGTCCTGCAAGCCCCATTCATGGTAACTGCCCTACAAGGTGTGCCATTTTTTTAATCTCTTATATTTTTACCATGACTTTTCTATGTGTAGATACACAAATACTTAACATTGTGTTATAATTGCCTACAGTACTCAGTACAGTAACAAGCAGTGCAGATTTGTAGCTTAGGAGCAATAGCTCATTCCATCTAGCCTAGGTGTGTAGTAGGCTATACCTCCTTGGTTTGTAAAAGTACACTCTGTGTAGTCCACACAATGACAAAATTGCCTAACAACATGTTACTCAGAATGTATCCCCATCATTAAATACAATATTTAAATGAGTAAACTTATATTTAAGATTAACTTTATATCTTCACTTGTAAGTAGCAAAGGAAAGTAGTAGGTTGTAAAACCTTCCATTATAAATACATATGCATTCACAAACGTATGTATAGAGAATTGAAATACAAAAATATTCACTACTGTGAGCTGAAGTAAAATAAATGGAAAAACATTGGTCTAAGTTTTAGCCACATGAGGGGATTACAAAAAAAAAAAAAAGCATGGAAAGATCAGAGAATTGGAAGGCAAGAGTACTGGAAAGATCATCTTCCTGAATACTAAATTCACAAAGAACAATAATAGGAGTAGTGAGAGAGAGAGAGAGAACCATAATAGGAGTGGGGGGGGGAGAGATCCTAGGCCTTCGAGTTTCAAGGAATGATAATAATTACCCCAACAGTCTGCAGAAGACGACAAAAATAAGGGAAAGGGATAGTGAAGTCAAAAACTTCAAGGTTAGGAGTTTTTAAGGAGAGAGAAGAAAGAACAGCAGCCCAGAAGAGACATTGAGGAGCAAGTGGAAAAGTCCAGAGGTACAAGTGTTGTGGAAGAAAAAACAGCGCCCTGTATGGAAAACTGCAAGCTAGCAATAAGAGAAAACCACATTTCTGTTAGAACAAGAATGTGAAAGAATGTAGCCAATTCATCCTGCCTCCTCATGATGGAACCATTTAGTGACATCATAAAAGTTAGAAAACCCTTCTGATCCCCCTATTATGGTTTAATTTGCCCTTGCTAGCAGAGTAAATGTGTTATTTCCCAGCTTTCTTTGCACTCAACACAAAGACATTCTTTGTGGCTCCTTTTTCTGCTGGACAAGTAAGAAGAATCTTGTGCTCAAGAACAAAGTCCAAAGGTGACTAAAAGAAGTGTCAGGGTTACTTGGTGAGGTGCAAGGGATTAATATTCTGGGTTTGGAGGATGGTGGAAAGGAGGTGTCATGATGTTAGAGTGTTGGAAAGACTTCTGATCCCCTGAGCTGCTCTCTGGCCAGTTTTTCTCTCTTCTGGGCAAATGAGATTCAGACCTCCAAAAATACAAGGCCAAGGAAAAGGGGTTATATCTTAACCGTCCATGACACCACATTAACAATTTGATACAAGTGTATTATAAAATGAACATTCAGTTCTTTGCACAAGTGTCAATGTGGCTCTCCGCTCTATATGGTAGAGCACTCCTCTTTCCATCAATTTGTCCATTTACTCTGTTTTATTTTCCTTCATAACTCTCATCTGCCAAAGGTATTATTTTTGGCCTGTGTCTTCCCACTATCCTGTAAGGTCCAGGAGGGCAGAGACCATGTGTTTCCCCACTGCCTGGAATAATGCCTGGCACACAGTCATCAGTCAATAAATATCTGTTGAGCACATCACAGAGAGATCGCACCAGTGCTCAGCCAATTATAAATCATGAGTGGAATATTCAGAATTGAAATTGCCCAAAGCTGGATCTTCTTTACCACAGAACTAGATTGTTATAGCACTTTCAGGAAGTGGCCATTGGAATTCTGCTACTAGTGAAGAATAAAAGTGGAAAGTTCACAATGAACACTTAAGGGCTAACTCCAAGAGCTCATTGATCTGTCAAGCTGCACTGTGAAAAATCAATCATTGCAGTTCTGGATGAGGAGTGAAGGAAAGCAACTCACTGTAGACACAGGAGACGTTAAAAAGGGATGTGGGGCCAGAGAAGCGTGAAACAGATTGCATACCTGGAATTCTAAATGCATCTGCCCCATGCTGTGTACACATAAACCTCACTCTGAGACAGAGGCCAAATAGTCCTATGGCAGCATGAAGATTAATCTCTTAGGACTTGAGAATTGGGAAATACCTGCTGATTCCAGAAGAATGATCTACTGAGCTTAGAAGATATTCAGGATAAGTGAATATCTGAAAATAAGTGAAGAAAAGGTTTGAGGACCCAATGTACTCAAATATATGCTTTCAACCCAAGCTATATGTTGTTTGCAGCTTAGTTTTCCCACTCTAGAGAAAACATACTTTGTGAGTAAGAAACTAAAACTCAAGTAATCTCGCTTAAAATAGGTCAAGAATAAGACTCTCGTAACTCTAAGAGGTATCTCTTAGTATTCTTTAATTTTCACACTGGGAGATGTATACCTCTGGGAATACAGGACATAGACCATTTTAAAGAAAACTATTTCCCAGTTTTTGACTTCCACACGGGCTCATTTATGACTGATCTAGGTGATGCCAAGATGAAGTCAAAATGGTATTTGTCACAACTCTTCTCCAATTAAGGAGAAAAGGCATAATTCTCTACCAGACCATATCATAAGTCCATTATCTTATGCATTGCTGCTGAAAGGGTAAATTGAGGCAAAGTGGGCTGGTGCCCTGGGAATAATATAGATTGCAGCAGAGAGAAAAGTAGAAGAAAGAAAATTTATTATTTGCCTTTCACAAATGGAAAGGGGGCCGGCACTCAGGTGAGTGTGGCGCTGCAGGCTGGAAACTAGTATTTAAGGACGTTTAAAGCAAAGGGGGGCTTAGACCTGAAGGAGGTCTGGGCCAAAAGGAATGTCCAGAGTTGTATTCTTTGGTTTCCATAGTAGTCACATGAATCTAGTATCTTGACATCGCCAGGCATCAATGTCTCATGATATCAGGTGCTGGGCTGGAGGTTGTCATGGTCATATGAAAACAATATACCAATAAACATGCCTCCCAGTGGTGTGCTGGAAGTCGTCATGGGTGGCCAATAACAATGTATCAATACGACTGCCTAAAAGATAGATTGTTAGCAAGACTGGTTTCTAAAATGAAAATATTTTTCTTGTTAATGATTATAGAGTAAAAGGACATGTGGAACGTGCAAACTGTGCAGCAAGGGAATGTCAAAGGGAGAGGCCTAAGCAAAATGTGTGTGCTGATTCAAAATGGCTACATTAAATTCTAAGTTTCTAAGGTTCCCTCCTTTCAGACCCCAAACACAAAAGATACTTGAGGCATCTAACAAAAGCACTATGAAATAATGCTGTCGGTGAGAAAGCAAGCAAATGGCTTAAATGACTAGGTAACTAGTCATGACTGGGAACCCCCAGTCTTACTGTTAATAGAACAACACTCCAACCAACAGAGCCAGCAGCCAGAATGGTGTATGCTTACTCTTTAATACCTTAAGTAGCATTTTATTTTTGCTTTTGTTTGGAATTTCTTCACCAAAAACATAAATAAATCTCTTTATTTTTATTTACTCTGGCCTTGTTCGCGTCATAGGAGAAAAACAAGAGAAAAGAAAGAGAAGGGGAGGAGATGACAGGGAAAGAACATTACTTTTGTAAAGAATGAATCTCGCCTTTCAGGAAAAAGTTTTCTCAAACCCGCCGATACCGACTGGAAAGACACAGCAAAACATTTAGAGACTGGCGCTTTTCTCCTACTGGTGAAAACCTGGCAAAACTCCAAGCTGCGAAAAGGCTCAAGACCGACTGAGCAGTGAACTGGTCGTGAAGGACTTTAAACTGTGACAATTTAGAGCTTGCCCTCAAAACATAGAAGCAATATAACTATCAGGATAATATCTGATTTCTGGGCTTCTGTTAAGGATGGCTCTTAAAATAATTTCTCCTAAAAAGAAAAAAGAATTTGCCATTTGTCAAGCCTTTTGCTAGATAGTTTATAAACAGTATTGATTTTAATCCTCATCGTTGTCCCCACGAATTAGGGATTCATATTTTCATTTTACGAATGAACCAATTGAGATTCATAGTTAATGGGAAAGTCAGAATTAGAATAGGACCTTGGGCTCCAAGGTTCACGCCTTTTGTTTCTTTAGACATCAGAATACAGGTTCTCTCAGGTTTAAAGTGATAAGAATTTAGTGTGCAATAAAGTTTGCATTTCACATCAGTGAAGAGATGGATTAGTCAATAAGTGGTGTGGTGATGAAATTGAACTGGAAAAACTCAACATAAAAAAAACTCTAAGATGAGCCCAGGATATGCCATGGAAAAACTTTGCATGAACAAATGAGAAAATCAGATCTGAGGTTAAACAATCAGCTAAGTCTTAGGTAGGACAAGTAGAAAAGAAAGTAAATTGAACTTGGAAATGGAAGTGGCATTTTGAAAACAAAATGGACCTTCTCTTGTAGGTTGATCCCAACATTGCTCTGCCATAATTCAGCTCTCATTTTTCAGTATTGTATATTTAAAGATGAAAGCCATAGCTGAATTCGTATATAGCAATTATTAGGTACCGGTCACTATTTATATGTCTTAAGTAAATTAACATAGTTAAACACAACAATAAACTTATAAAATGGATATTCTAACCATGTTCATTCTCCAGATATAAACTGAGGACAGGGTGTAGGGTCCACATTCGGGTAGTGTAATTCTAAAGAACTTTCTTTTAACTAAGTCATTCCACTGCTTCTTACAATCATGTTCATCATTTTTCAGTAGATGACCATATTCTGAGAAATCCTCCTATTCAAATAACCAAATTTATAGCATCTTGACCTAGGGTGTTGATTGCTCTGATTTTCTATTAATATTAATCTCCTCATTACTAATATTGTATTTGGACTCTGGGTCTGATGACTCCTAGCCAGATAAGGAACTCCCGGCTACATGCATCACACTATCATAGCAGGGAGATTCTTTCTAGAAATTTTACATTAATTATTTACTAATTTACTTTCTCTTTTAAAGTTATCCAAATACAAAAAGAAGATATATTGAGGAAAAAAACCCTAGACATGGATTGCTTTTTTTCCTTTGTTTTTACATTTTTTTTTGTTTGTTTGTTTTGTTTTTTACATTACACAGGTAATGTAAGGGGTTCATTTTAGAAAATGTAGAGTGTGGCTAAACAAAAAGAAGAAAATAAATATGGTTCATAATAATCTCATCATTTAAAGGCAATTACTACTTAGCACCTTTGGTGAGTAGAATAGAATTCAAGAGTGTGTATACAGGCTTATGGAGTTTACATTTTTTAGATGTTTTTTAAAAATGCAGCATCAAACTTAAAGAGAATACAAAATAATACCAAAAAAATCTATTTTCTTTATCCAATTTCACCAATTGTTAACACATTCTCTACATTTGTTTTGTTTTTCCTCCTGTTTTCATGTTTTTTTTTTCCAGAAGCATTTGAGAGTTAGATGCAGGCAATGAATTTTTAGATAAAGTATTTATGCACACATATTTTTTGTACTCTAGTTTGTTACTTAGCATTACTTTTTCCACATCTTTTCATGAGAGACAACAGATTGCCATACCAAAAAGTGAGTGACAAATCAATAAATATTTGTTGAAATCATACATAATTCCCTTTGATTATTGAGCAGTTTAAGAGCCCATAGTCAAACCTCTCTGAAGATCAAATGGCCTAAGAAAGAAAGTGCTATGTTCACATTATAAGAGAAAATTAAGGATATCATCTTCACCACTCCCTTTCTTAGGCTGGAAAAACCTGTACTTTGTACAATGGATAAGAAGTTCCCAAATTTAATTACTGGCTAGGGAGATCAACTCCTTCGAAAATAAGCTTTAATTTTGACAGTGTACAAAGTTGAAATCACAACTTAAGCTATCCAAGACATATTAAAAGTATAAATGCAAATCAGTGATTAAATAAATATGCTCTCTTTTGTCTGAAAAAGAAGAAAACTAAGAACCACCATGAATACAATATTTACATGTCTATACATAAAGAAAACTAGTATGGATATATAAGAAACTAAGTGCAGAGTTTACCTATAGGAGGTGGTGGTGAGAAATAGGCTGACAGAGAGTAAGAATGGAAAAGTGTTCCATATATCTTTTTAAGTGTCTCCTTTTGAGTCACACGAATGTATTATTTATGCCAAAAAACTTCAAATAGAATTTTTTTTTTGAGTAAGAGTCTCACTGTCACCCAGGCTGGAAGGCAGTGGCACGCTCCCAGCCACCACAACCTCGACCTCCTGAGCTCAAGCAATCCACCTCAACCTTCCAAGTAGCTGGAACTACAGGCACGCGCCACCACGCCCAGCTAATTTTTTGATTTATTGTAGAGATTAGATCTTGCCAAGTTGCTCAGGCTGGTCTCAAACACGTGGGCTCAGGCAATCCTCTCACCTCAGCTTTCCAAGGTCTAGGATTATAGGCATGAGCCACCGCACCTAGCCTGAAAAATATTTTAAAAATGTGTCCTCTGCATTTCTGAAGTGTCCAGAGTGTATAAAACAAAGATATTTGTCATTCTTTTATTTATTTTTTTATTTAAAAAATATTTTTCCAGCTACTTGGAAGGCTGAGGAGGAAGGATCATCTGAGCCCAGCCGGTTGAGGCTGCAGTGACCATGAGTGTGCCACTGCACTCCAGTCTGGGCGACAGAGTGAGACTCCAACTCAAAGAATAATAATAATAACTAATTTTTAAAAACAAATAAAAATAATATATATTTTTCTACCACCGCTCCCAGAATATCTTTGTCATTCTTATTATTGAAGTTTTTGAAATTTTTTTTCTTTCTCACTCTTTAATCTTGTTTTCTTCTAGTCTGAACTGAAGAAGAATGTCTCAGAGTAACATAAAGGATGGATGGTTTTACCATTTGTCTTCAGAGGAAGTAAGCAAATAATAATTTTGCCCTAAGAAACAGAACTTGGATTGTGTATCTGCCACACACTGTCAGAGCCTCTGCTGCCATTTAGTCTTGTGACTGGGGCATGGGGAATACCTTGAGGAGGCCATGAGAAATGACCCGCTAAAGTTCTCTGGCCCCAACTAAGGGAAGACCCACCAACGGGAAGTTCCGACGTGAAAATTCAGAACCTCACTTTTCTGAGCGCTAAATTCAGCCTTAAGAAACACAAGCAAGCCAATTCGAGGTCTGGGATACGATGCATTTGAGGGACAAAAGCCAACCGACACCTCTGGCCCGTACGGGGATCGAACCCGCGACCTTGGCGTTATTAGCACCACGCTCTAACCAACTGAGCTAACCGGCCAGCCTGCCCGCGCTTCTCTCCTGTCCAAATCGTAAACTATTCGCAAACAGCATTGTTTTACTGACGTTTATCTTCAGAAGTAATTCCATTCATTTTTTGTCCCACCTTCCCCCCACCCGGGCTAGAGGCGGGTGAGCTCCATATTTAGCCTTGAAAAACCCTGCCTCTTTCAGGGAAACAGTCCTCCTTAAACTGCCAATTCTGATCTGAGAAGATTAAGGTCAGTTCCCCGAGCGGGGCTTCCATCTTCCTGCCCGGGAAAAACTCGGGGCGAATTCCAAACGGCTTCAATCCAGACAAAGCGGCAAGTGGTCAGAATCGACCACAGAGCTGCTGCAGAGCTCAAAGTCTCGGCTACCGCTCGTGGAGAGCGGATTCCGTTCCTGGAGACATTCCGGGGACATTCCGGGCAGGTCGCCTCTCCCCGGAGACTTTGGGACCCGGGAACTACACCCTCTCTCAGCCTAGCTTCGGGATGGGTCCGCTGCCACCA
The DNA here is from genome assembly GCA_963574415.1 of Tarsius wallacei. Classification (NCBI taxonomy): domain Eukaryota; kingdom Metazoa; phylum Chordata; class Mammalia; order Primates; family Tarsiidae; genus Tarsius; species Tarsius wallacei. The sequence goes on from CAUYQG010261854.1 coordinate 56,641, forward strand.
CGACCCTGAATTCTCAGCTCCGCGTCGCGGGCCGGTGGCTCCGAGCGCAGGAAAGTCACAGACTTGCAGCTATAGTCCAGGTCCCTGGACAGTTGGTGGCGCCCGAGTGCCGGCTGTTTCCTGTAGCGACGAAAAGACGGTGTGGACTGCCTCTTGTGAGTATCCGCTCCCCCCCACCCCATCCCTGGGCAGAAGTAGGGCCCCCAGATCACAGGAATGCGAAACCAGGGCGTTTCCGGGGTCAGGGCCGCTGTCTGCAAGAGCGAGAAATCCCAAGATTTGAAAGAGGAGAGGAGCTGAGGCCCGGGTCTGACAATTCAGAGAAAGGCGCGAAACACTTACCCCTGCGAGGTGCGTGGCGTAATCCACCTGCTGACAGGTGTCAACCCAGAGAGGAGCCAGTAGAGCAGCTAATTCCTGACTTACCCCTTGCTTTCTTGGCAAGATTCTACTTCTCTCTTCCTCTTTCCACGACTGTCTCTATTAGTCAGGGGTAGTAATATTTTCAAAAGCGAATTGACCTATGTGTATTTTAAATGCTCTCCTTATGCTCTCTCTACTTAGACATATATGTGTGCATATGCATCTATACATTATGAGATATTTTGGATATGCACAACTAGTATAAAACGCGTTTAATACTTTGCATTAACATTTATTCCTAGAATGAGAATCCTATCCTTTGACTAGCCAAATGTGCCACTTATTTGCTAACTTCCCATTTCACTTATTTGAATAGTATAAATTAGAATTATTTTAAGATAAGCTATAAATTATTCTTCCTGTTCTTTAGCGCCTTTCACTAACTTTGTATTTCTTTTTAATGAACTAGTATATGTCTTCATTTGTTTTATTCTGTGGTGAAAATGCTGAAACTTTGCAACACAGAATATTATTATCATTATAATGATTGTTTCACAAGGACATTTGCTGTGATAAATAATCCCTGAAAAGCTGGGTCAAATTTAGACTTACTTTGACCTAAGAAGACCAATGTAGGCATCAGTCACTTGCTTTTTGTCATAGGTCTGTTCTCTGGGAAACAGACACTGGGATGGAGATTTGTGTGCAGGAGATTTATTGAGAATAGTCTCAGAATCAACGCCTGTGAGATGACCAAGATAGCAGGATCAAGAAAAGGTAGAAGCTGAACTTGATACAAGTGTAACACAGGTCCCAGCTTATCTCACAGGTGTATCTGAATCTGAAATGGTCTTAACAAAATGTCTTGAATTATGCTGGGGAGGTGGGAAGGCCAGATCTATGTATTTTTCCATCAACCAGTCATTGGATTTGAGAGGCTCCAGGGTGTGACTTAGAACAAGGGATCTCTCTTCCTCTGAGGGTAGTGCCCAGAGAAGGACCCAATTGTGAGCAATCAGTAGCCAACATTCCTGTAGCCAAGGAATGAATGTCATTACACAGGAGGGACATCTGATAGGTGTACCGCTTGTCCTCACAGTTCTTTTCTTACAGCAGCCATGTGTCAGACATGCTAATCTTTGACCAGTAATCCCTGTTTCTCCACACTAATAGAGAAGAGAACAGGTTAAAACAGAATTATGGTTAATAAAAAGTTCATTCATTTTTCCCTTGGGATTCAACAAAGGTCGGTGAGTCTAGTGGCATCCATGTTGGGACAATTTTCCAAGGGGAAATAGTTATTTCAATACAGTTGCTGTTTATTCATCTCTTCGAAAGAAAGTTCTTTGGTTTTGACTGAGACCCAGATGTTTATATTTATTTGCTTGTTTTCATATCATTTGACAGAATAGTTACTGAGATTATTGCATTTTACAAAAGCATGAAGTCATATTTAAATAATGTATAACCAGAGCTTACCTCGGGTTTGGCTCTGTGGCTTAGTTGGTTAAAGCACCTATCTAGTAAACAAGAGACTGTGGGTTCACTTCCCAGCGCACCCTTGATTCTACATGCAGTTCTGTTTTTGTAATTTCACCTGGTATGAGGTATTATCGTGACTGAATAGAGGACAACATTAATTTATACCCAATGAATCTTATAACACTGGGTCTTAAACTTTGTAAAAAAGCTGGGAGTGCAGGGTGCCTCATGATAGAGGATAGAGGTGGGAAGTGGAACAATGTGGGAAGTGAAACAGTGTCATGAAATGCAAGGGTCGTCCTAACATCATAAGATTAGAGGTGCATAGGTAGTCTGGCGTAACTTGTTTAGCCTTAGGTTTACCATTTGCAATCAAGTGATGGAGATTAAACAGCTTTAAAAATAGTTCCTTTCAGGTATTCTTTGGATGCACCAAATTACTGAGAGAGATTTAATTGTTTTTGCAACTTCAGAACCCTCAACACACATGGAATAGAGTTGGCACTCAACGTTTTTACAATGGACCACTAAATGACTAATGGTGTTTCTAATTTTTAAGCAATGTGTTGACCTTTGTATCAATTAGCATTCGAAACAATGGCGACTGCTTTAAAGACAGTGATCCACTGTCAGTTGCTGTGAGTTTGAATCTTCCCAGCTACTTTCCACAGTAACTCCTAGTAAGCCTGCAATTTTTCTTTGCATTTTTTGCTCTTAGTCATATTATAAAGGAAGGTAAGAAAAAAATAATAAAAAGAAATGACCAAGAATTCTAACTTAAACTTTAAATTGAATATTGTAATAGCTGTTCCTCCTTTTTGAATGATTCTGGACTTGTGATATCACCAAAGTTTTTGAAAAGAGGAGGCTGTGATGTCATCTTAAAAGAAGAATCATTCACTAATGATATAATGTCTAACAATAAGTAGTCTGGAGACAAATGAAAAGTGCATATTGAGACCTGAAGACTTAAAGTATTTTCTAGACCAATTTTTATATAAAACATCTGAAAAAGACCAAAAACCTTGAAGAGTAAGGTGTTTCTATTTTACCTTTTCTCCTTATTTTGGCATTCTAGGACATATTTTCAAACTATTTGTTAATCTCTACAAATGCCCACTTCCCCCTCCTTAATAATATGCACAGAACTCTGCAAGCAATTGAGTGCATCTCAAAAAGCTTCTTGCTCCTCACTGTAATGTCCCAGTAAATGAATTACTACTCCGTTGTTGAACATGTAGCAGTGCAAATGTGTCAGAAGACTGATGTGAAAGACCTCTTAAAGTGGAATTGTATCTAATGCAGTGATATTATAATCCCTAAGAGTTGAGTACTTGAAAGTACTTAAAGGTAATAATGATTGTTACTCTATAAAACAATTCTTTATTTAATTATTTTTGGGAACAAAGTCTTGCTCTGTTGCCCAGGCTGAAATGCAGTGGTGCATTCATAGGTCACTGCAACCTCGAACTCCTGAGCTCAAGTGATCCTCCCACCGCGGCCTTCCAAGTAACTGGGACTATAAGGGGTTTTATTTTGTTTGTTTGGAGGATATTTTTGTTTGTTTGGTGGAGACAGGGTCTTGCTTGTTGCCCAGGCTAGGGCGATCCTCCCACTTCAGCCTCCCCAAGCACTGAGATTGTGAGCATGAGTCACTCATGCAGTCTTATAAAATAATATTTAAACAAGGTCCGCACATTCACAGTTGCGTCTTTGCAAAAAAAAAAGAGTCTCTCTAATTCAAATATTATTTCCTTCCCCGGCCTATGGTACGTAATTCTTTATTCAAACAGAACTTCCTTCCTCAAGGGCAAAATGCCACTTGGCCTGGTTTCCTCAAATAGACAGTTCCTTTTTTGTTCTCTTAAT
>CAUYQG010261857.1:0-18746 GCA_963574415.1 Tarsius wallacei
GACTGGAGTGCAGTGGCCGCTCCCGGCCATCGCAGCCTCGACCTGCTGGGCTCCGGCGATCCTTCCACCTCAGCCTTCCAAGTAGCTGGAACTACAGGCGTGCACTACCACACCCTGCTGATTTTTTATTTATTGTAGAGATGAGGTCTCGCCAAGTTGCCCAGGCAGGTCTCGAACCCATGGGCTCAGGCAATTCACTCACCTTTATCACAGTCTTGACCTCCTGAGCTCAGGCTAACCCCCTGCCTCAGCTTGCTGAGTAGCTGGGACTACAGGTATGCATCACCACACCTGGGTTTTTTTTTTTTTTAAGAGATGAGGTCTCGCTATGTTGCCCAGGCTAGAGCAGCTCAGTTTTTAATTATACATTCATCAGTATTTTTATTTAAAGAACGTCTTTCCCCAGAAGCTTTAGGCTTCATGAAGGTAGGTACTAAGGTAGTTTCTGCCCATGACTGTATCCACTCAGAATGGAACCAACTAAAAAAGTGCTCACTTGAGTGAGTATACATGTTCCTCAACTCGCAATGGAGCTATGACCCACTAATCAACTTACACTGTAAATTGAAAATATAAGTAAAAAATGCATTTAATATACCTAACCTCCCGAGCATCACAACCTAGCCTTACATTCGCCTATAGTTGGGCAAGATCATCTAACATGAACCTTACTTGATAATAAAGTGTTGAATATCTCACGTAATTTATTAAATTCTATACTAGAAGTGAAAAACTGAATGGTTGTATAGGTATACAAAGAAAGTTTCTATTGAATACATATCGTTTTCACACCATGGTAAAGTTGAAAAATCCTAAGTTGAACCACCATAAGTTAGGGTCTGCCTGTATCTGTTGAATGGATGGCTGACCAAGCAAAAGTCATCTCACGTGATCTTCCCAATGGCTCTACAAGGTAATACTATTATCTCCTTTTACAAATGGAGAAACTGAGGCTCTGAGAGTTGGATTGACTTGCCCAATGTCACAGACCTTGCAAGGTGGGGCCTGAGCCTGCTGCCTTCTTTTTCCAAGTGCCCCCTATTCCCACCCAGGCTGGAATTCAGCTGATGTGCCCCACGACAGCCTGCCTGATGCTTAGAGCCTCCCAGTCCCATCAGTCCCAGGGCCTTAGGACAGGACACGCTTTGAATACCATTCTTGTACCCTCCCTGTCCTCACGTGCAAAAACAGAGAAAGAAAGAAACCCACAAAGTCAGGCCATTTCTGAAAGGGCACACTCACCCCGTGTTTCTGAATGGCAACGTTGGTGAGATGAACGAACATGTTGTCCAGCTCACTGGTACTCGGGGTGTATTTCACTGTGCAAAACCGGCAAAACCCAAGCTTATACCTAGGTGAGAATGTAGATTAATTCAAATTCTGAGGAGAAACATCAATACAATATGCCACTTTCTTGTCTAAAAAGCGCTGCTTTTTGTTCTAAATGTTTAGAAGAGCTTTCTTATTTGTACGTGTCACATCAGTATCAACTACTCCTGTGTTCCTCAGCACCTGCCTTGGACCAGCACTGGATGTGCACTGTTTTACTAAACCTCACAGTGGTGCCAAGAAGTAAGCAGTATTAGCTTAAAATACAATCAAGAACGGAAGCAGAATCCAGGAGGCTCTTACATGTAACAGCGCAGTGGACGGTACGTGGATACCAGAACATACAGGCGCAGGTCAAACTTCCTTCCACCAATTAGCAATGGGTTGTTAATATAGAGAGAAATCACGTAGGCTTCTTTAGTAGATTGAGACACAAACCTAAACATGTCAGAGAAAGTCAGAATTAGACGGTAAAAGATGCAACATCAAAGACACCGCCCATAAAAGAAAGAATTGATAAGCCAGACTTCATTAAAATTAAAAATGAAAAGTTTCTGCTCTGCAAAAGATACTGCCAAGAGAATAAAAAGATAAACCACAGACTGGAAGAAAATATTTGCAAGATATATATCTGATAAGGGACTGTCTTCCAAAATATAGAAAGAACTCTTGACCAGGTGCGGTGGCTCACACCTATAATCCCAACACTCAGGGAAGTCAAGGCAGGAGGATCACTTAAGGCCAGGAGTTCAAGACCAGCCTAGGCAATGTAGCAAGACAAAAAATTTTAAAATTAGCTGGCCATAATGGCATGTGCCTATAGTCCCAGTGCTTTGGGAGGCTGAGACAGGATCACTGAGGATTGCTTGAGCCTAGGAGTTTAAGGCTGCAGTGAGTTATGATCATGTCACTGCACGCCAGCCTGGTTAAAAAAAACAACAAAAAAAAAAACAGGCTGGGCACAGTGGCTCACACCTATAATCCCAGCATTTTGGGAGGCCGAGGTGAGAGGATTGCCTGAGCCCATGGGTTTGAGATCAGCCCAGGCAACCTAGCGAGACCTCGTCTCTACAATAAATAAAAAAATTAGCCGGGCATGGTGGTGCGTGCCTATATTTTCAACTATTTGAAAGTCTGAGGCAGAAAGATCACCTAAACCTGGCAAGTCGAAGCTGCAGTGGCCAAGAGTGTGCCACTGCACTCCAGTCTGGGCAACAGAGTGAGACACTGACTCAAGAAAAAAAAAACTCGTAAAACTTAACAACAAGAAGACAAACAATCCAATTACAATATGGGCCAAAGACCCTAGCAGATACCTTAGCAAAGAAGACATACAGGTGGCAATGTACAGGGGGGACCCAAAAAAACCCAGAATTATCTTTTGGTGGGCAGGTCCCTTGTTGTACAGGCTTCCCGTGCTAGGTAAGTGTTCAAGGAACCCATTGACATCAGTGTACCAGCTAGCTTTGTTATGAGAGCCGTGCTTTGATGGAGCGGTTGGAGGCTGGTCCTGATTTTTTTCCCTAAGTCATAACTGGAGATGAATCTTGGTGGTACAGTTACAATCCCAAAATGAAACAGCAATCTAGCCAATGGAAAAATGCCACTTCCCCATGACCCAAAAAAGCATGACAGGTGATGATGATATCAAATGTGAAAACAGTGATCATTTGTTTCATTGATGTGAGAGGGATTGTGCACTCGCAATCTGTTCCTCCAGATCAAATGTTCAACCAAAGTTTTTATCTAGAAGTTTTGAGAAGGCTATGTCATGATTTGCTGAAGAAATGTCCCAAGTTGTGGCAAACAAGTGACTGGTTCTTCCACATGACAAAGCACCTGCCCAGACCAAGCTAGTTTTTAACCAAAAACAGTATGACTCTTCTGCCCCACCCTCCCTATTCTCCCAATCTCGCCCAAGCGACTTTTTTTTGTTTCTCCGGATGAAAAAAGTCCTCAAAGGGAAATGTTTTGCTGATGTGGAAGAGGTAAAACAAACAAACAAAAAAACGGCAGAAACACTAACAGGCATCAAAACTCACAGTTGAAAAGCTGTTTTGAGCAGTGGAAAAAGCATCTCAATAGGTGTATTACATCAAATAAAGTGTACTTGGAAAGTGACTAAAGTTTAAAAATGTAAGAATAAATACAGCCGGGCATGGTAGTTCAAGCCTGTAATCCTAGCACTTTGGGAGGCTGAGGCGAGAGGATTGCCTGAGTTCAGGGGTTCGAGACCAGCCTGGGTGACTTGGCGAGACCTCGTCTCTACAATAAATCAAAAAATTAGCCAGGTGTGATGGTGTGTGCCTGTAGTTCCAGCTACTTGGAAGGCTGAGGTGGAAGGATCACCTGAGTCCAGCAGGTCAAGGCTGCAGTGGCTGTGAGCGCACTACTGCACTCCAGCCTGGGCGACCAAGTAAGACTCCAACTCAAAAAGAATAAATACACAATTTTTAAAATTCCAGGTTTTTAGCCAGGTGTGGTGGCTCAAGCCTGTGATCCCAGCACTTTGGGAGGTGGAGGTAAGAGGATTACCTGAGCTCAGGGATTCAAGACCAGCCTGAGCAACACGGTGAGACCTTGTCTCTACAATAAATTTTTTTTAAAAATTAGCCGGGTGTGGTGACACATGCCCATGGTTCCAACTACTTGGAAGACTAAGGCAGAAAGATCACCTGAGCCCAGCAGGTCGAGGCTGCGGTGGTCGTGAGCATGCCTCTGCCCTCCAGCCTGGGCAACAGAGTGAGACTCTCACTCAAAAACAATAAAAAATAAAAATAAATAAATACATTTCAGGGGTTTTTTGGAGGGTCCCCTCATACACAAAAAGAGATTCCACTTCATACGTCATCAGGGAAATGCAAATTGAAACACTGAAATGCCACTACACACCTATGAGAAGTGCCAAATCCAGAACACTGACAACATTAAATGCTGGTGAGGAGGTGGGAGCAACAGGAACCCTAAATCATTGCTAGCAGGAATGTAAAATGATACAGCCACTTGGAAGACAGTTTGGTGGTTTCTTACAAAACTAAACCTACTCTTATCACATGACCCAGCAATCACATCCCTTAATATTTATCCAAATGAGTTGAAAATTATATCCACGTGGATGTTTATAGTAGTCTTCATAACTGCCAAAATTGGAAAGCAACCAATATGTCAAAAAGATGCAAAGACACCTAGGTAAATGGATATACTGTGGTAAATCCAAACAATGGGACAGCATTCAGTGCTAAAAAGAAATAGGGCCAGGTGCAGTGGCTCACGCCTATAATCCCAGTACTTTGGGAGGCTGAGGCGGGAGGACTGTTTGAGGCCAAGAGTCCAAGACTGCAGTGAGCTATGATCACGCCACTGTATTCCAGCCTAGGCAAGATGCTATCTCTTAAAAAAAAGAAGAAGAAGAAAGAAATGGGCCAGGAAGCCATGAAAAGACATAAAGGAATCTTAAACACATATTGCTAAGTGGAGGAAGTCAATCTGAAAAGGCTACCTGCTATATGAGTCCAACTATATGACATTGAGGAAAAGGCAAAACTAGGAAGACAGTAAAAGATCTGTGACTGCCAATGGTTAGGGATGAGTAGGCAGAGTACAGAGGATTTTTAGGGCAGGGAACCTATTCTGTATTTTACTATGATGGCAGATCCATGTCATGACACGTTTGTCTGACTCATAGAATGGACAACACCAATTGTGAACCCTAATGTAAACTATGGACTTTGGGTGATGATAATGATGTGTCAATGTCAGTTCACCTTTTTTTTTTTAGAGACAGGTCTCTGTCATCCAGGCTGAAGTATGATCTCTATCTGTTGAAGCCTTGAACCCCTGACTTAAGCAATCCTCCCGCCTTAGCCTCCCAAGTAGCTGGGACTACAGGGACGTGCCCCCATGCCTAGCTAATCCATTCACCAGTGTAACAAATGTACCACTCTGGTAGGGGATGCAGATAATGGGGGAGGCTGTACATGTGGGGGAAATCGGGTATGTGGAAAATCTCTGTACCTCTGTTCAATTTTGCAGTGAACCTAGAACTGCTCTAAAAAATAAAGACTATTTTTAAAAAATCGATGGTAACAACCAACTCCTTGCCTCTAAGTGTCAGGTTGTTTTACTGGGGAGGTAACAGGGGTGACGTGTGTCCACAGAGGACACCCCTGCCCAGGGGATAGTGCCAGCAGCCGCAGGATGGTCCCAGGAGCCCACTCAGGGAAGTGTTTCTTGGGCCTGACCATCTGGGGGTAGCAAAATATAATCAGATGTAAGCATACTACATAATGGGAAGGTGTCCCCTGCCATCCTGGGAGCTCCTGACAGGTGAGTCATCTGGGAAAGGATCACATGGAAGCTTCACTCCAGTGGTACCCAGGCATAACTGAGTTACTGGACCCACCTGTGGACCGGTACATGAGGACACTGACTCCACTGCCAGCTCAGGCGTGCTCAGCCCTCTCCCATATGCTTGTGTCAACCTGTTCCTTCCCCACCACACCCCCATGACAATAGTTTTATTGGTATGCTCAGTTTACTCAGATGAAGAATCTAAGAGTCTAACAAGATATATTTAGCTACTTAGTGTCAGATGGGGACTCACACACCTAGAAGCCCAGGGCCCTGAGTCCCAGGACTTAAGCACATGTCTCACTGTCTCAGAACTACTATAACTGAGCAGGTCTCACACCAACTTATGAACAGAAGGTGGACTGCAAGGTCATACCTGTGACCCCCACCCATTTCCCTCATAACTTGCCTCAGGGAGGGTCTGTGAACACTCAAACCATCATAGCCCTGCTGTGACATCATGTGATGCAGATCAGTAAAAGCCGGCAAAGGCCTCCCAGCTCATGGCCCAGAGACAGCAGAATGGCATGAAACTGTTAGTAGGAACCCAGCACACAGGACAGGTAGCTGTCCCCACTTACGAAGACGTCTTGCTGTCCCGGGACCACTTTTTGATCTGTGAGAGCTTGTTGATAAGAAATATGCCCTTTCCCTGGGCCTTGCCACAAGGCTTCATGATCCAGGTGCTGGATGGGCTCTTCCGGAACTCCTCTACAAACAGGTTGTAGTCAGCGGGCAGCATATAGGTGACTGGAACAAAGTCTGAAAGTAAAGACACCTGGCACTGACAACCAGCCAGCCCAACAGTGGCCGTGAGCAGAGAAACATGCACGGACTTCACAGGCCCCGTTGTGTCATCCCACAGCCCGACCCAGCAACCACCTAAACAAGGACTTCTGCTGCTCAGTTCCTGTCCTAAACAAGTTACCTTACTGAGTTTTTTGTGCTAAGTGCTTTACAAACCTGGATTTGATCCCCACAGCGACCTGAGAGCTAGGTGCTGTGATCATTCTCATTGAGTAGATGAGGAAACTGAGGCCCAGGGAGGTCAGTTATATGAATTCTGATCAGGAATGTGAAGGGATTCTGAAGCTATCCAACAGCCCAGCTTTTCTCACCAGGTAGCACAGGACACACTGTCCCTGGGTATGGCTGTAGTGACAGCCCCTTGTGGCATTCTGTGGCTCAGGAAGTGCTTTCCCCCATGCACTGAGGACATCCTCTTGCTTTCCCCCATGCACTGAGGACATCCTCTTGCTTTCCCCCACGCACTGAGGACATCCTCTTGCTTTCCCCCATGCACTGAGGACATCCTCTTGCTTTCCCCCATGCACTGAGGACATCCTCTTGCTTGTACTCTCAGAAACTCAGATTCTAAACTTAAGCCTCCCCCATTCTGGAGACACAGGAAATGAAACAGGTGCTACTACAACCTGTACAGACACACTCATCCACCAAAGCCAACCACCACCACCTCAGCAACTGTGCCCCCGAAGTAAAAAAACTCAACTGTTTACTTAAGACATGAGGCCAATGAAAAAGACACAAACCCAGATAGAGGTATTTTCCATTTTCATCTTTTTCTGCCAAAGGACTTCCTTCTTTCTCTAGCTCCTTCCTGTATCTTTTAATATTCTTCACCATCAGATCCTTCCGGGTCAGTTCATAGTGGTTTGGAAAATGGTTGACTATTTGATCGTCTGAGAGCCGATATCCAGTTTCGACGCTGAACACATTTCGGATGGTCTGCACACTCATCCTGAAAGAGAGACACAGAAGAGACATGCAGACCGGAAAGACAGAGGTGGTGTCCACGCAGTGTGAGTCCTTGCCCAGCCTGAGAATATCTGGCTATGAAGCCCTCAACCTAGTGCCCTTACTCCCTATCTCCTCACAAGGTCCCCAGCTCCTGAGTCAGGGACTGTCCGGCCCACAGCAGCATAGGATGTGTGTCCAGGTACTGACTGGGACCTGAACTGTGTGAGGGCAGGAGCTGTCTTGATTCTGCACCTCGAAGTTTTACTCTCTGGCACACAGCAGGCTTTCAGTAAGCGTTTATTGATTAGTGCTAGCACTGATAACTAAAGAAAGAAGGAAAGACTCCTTTCAGATTCTGCAGTCAGGAAACCCATTCATATAATATTTGTACCCAAATTCAGGAAGGCCAAGGACTCCTTAGAACCAAAATCACTTAAGGGCCCAGAGTCAGCACTTCATTTTCTTGGAGAGCTCGCTGAGGGGAGTACAGGAATGGGGTGGGCAACACAGTTGAAAGAGAAAAAGTGCCGCGTGTGGTGGCTCATCCCTGTAATCTTAGCATTTGGGAAGCAGAGGAGAGAGGACTGTCTGAGTCCAGGGGTTTGAGACCAGCCTGGGCAACATGGAGAGACCTCATCTCTATAATAAATAAAAAAATTAGCTGGGCATAGTGGTGCACACCTGCAGTACCAGCTACTTGGAAGGCTGAGGCAGAAGGATTACCTGAGCCCAGCAGGTCGAGGCTGCGGTAGTCATGAGTGTACCACTGCACTCCTACCTGGGCGACAGAGTGAGACTCCAACTCAAAAAAAAAAAAAAGCTGGAGTAGAGGCAGCTTGCAGAGCAGGGAGCAACAAGGAATAGCAACAGCACAGCCTGTGAAGCACCTACTCCAGGCAGGCCCTGTGCTGAGTTGACTCACTCAAAGCTCAAACAACCACATTTGCAAAGAGAGGTCAGGACCTTTGCTAATGGCCACAGAGACAGCAAGTGGATACAAGATGAGAACCAAAGCAGAATCAGGCTTTAGAGTCTGGGCTTCTAACCCCTGCATGCACTGTGTCCCCAAGGTGCAAGGTGTGAGTGTGCACATAGGTCAACACAGAAAAATACACAGACTGATGAGTAGGGGGCGGTGGCAAAGAAGGGAGGTGACTGGGAAAAGACCACTAACATCTCTCAAGGTAGCAGCAGTGAGAGTAAGCCTTGGAGAGGGGGCATGTGTAGGGTGAAAAAGACCCCAGAGACCTTGGTGTGCTCCCCCACCTGTTCCTTGACATCTCAAAGAATCTCTGCAATACTCCAGACCCAGGGAGCTGCAGGGGGCTGGAGGTGGCAGAATGCAACAAGCAGATGTGCATTTTGGTGTGTAAGCCTGCCAGAGCATGGAAGATGTTCCAAGGCAGTTCAGAGGCTGCCACCGCCATCCCTGAGGGAGGGAGCAGGCCCACACTGAGACCACCACAGGAGGAGAAAAGAGGAGAGAGAGTGGAGAAGGACCCGGGAACTCACTCCGATGAGACGGGCAGGGGCGGTGGGGAGGAGTCTAGGATAAACCTCGGGCTCCTGCCTGGGTAGAGTACCACCCAGAGTCAATGCCAAAACACTGATTTTCTTTTTGTAGTCTAACTCACTCTTCCACTGTTGTTTGTTCATCAGTCCAACCAGCACCTTCTTGGCACAGGAGAGGGAAGCAAAAAGGGGAGGCAAGTCCTCTTTCCACAGCCCTCTTCCCTGTCCTTCCGGCCACTGATGGTACAAATGCTCACTAGGAGGTGGGGGCTGAGGCTCCTGTTTCTCACCCTACTTCCCACAGGGCTTATCTCACTGGCTATGCCGAAACACCCAGGACTTCATCTCCCAGGCTTACACACAGTAATGTGGGAACACTCACAGCGCCCACTCTCATAAGTGCCTTAATGAAAAACGTGTTCTGGGAGAAGGCACAATGGCAGGCAGAGTCCTACCTCTGAAGACACAATCCTTCACAGGGCATGCTGTGTATTTGTGGTACTAGAATTAATACTGATGAGTAAGCTTTAGAAAAAGAAGGCAGGGCTCAGTGGCTCAGTCTGTAATCCCAGCATTCTGGAAGGCCGAGGCGAGTGGATTCCCTGAGCCTGCGGGTTCAAGACCAACCTGGGCAACTTGGCGAGACCTCATCTCTACAATAAATAAAAAATTAGCTGGGCAGGGTAGCATGCAACTGTAGATCCGGCTACTTGGAAGGCTGAGGCGGAAGATCGTCGGCACCCAGCAAGTCAACACTGGGGTGGCCGTGAGTGTGCCACTGTACTCCAGCCTCAGAGTGAGACTCCAACTTAAAAAAAAAAAAAAAAAGAAAAACAATAAAGCCCTGCTTTTTATACTTACCAGTAAAAATTCCAATCCTCATTTTCTGTCACTTGGACCCATCCTCTCTTTTCAAAGTTATTGATCAGTACTGACTTCTCAATATCCGTGACCCATTTTACTTTTCCTGCCATAATCCTGGAAGAGAACAAGTTATTAGAGCTATGAAACTTCAACAACACTAACTTCACCTCAAGCCAGAGGAATCCTTAAAACTCCATGCAAAATGACCCATGTCCCCTCACCCCAAGCTCAATTTTACCCCAGCAATGGTTCTCAACCAGGGGTGATTCGACCCCCAAGGGACCCCTGGCAATGCCTAGAGATCTTCTGGCTGTCACAACTGGGGGATGGGGATGCTTCTGGCATCTAATACGTAGAGGCCAGGGATGCTGCTCAACCCCTGTTATGCACAGATGGCCCTTCACAACAAATTATGCAGCACAACCTGTCAACCGTACCAACGCTGAGAAAGCCTAGTCCAGTAAGAGACAGAGGCAGCCATTAAATCGCCATCAACAAGTGCTCAGGCTGGGCTTGGTGGCTGAGCCTGTAATCCTAGCACTTTGGGAGGCTGAGGCAAGTGGATTGCCTGAGCCCGCGGGTTCGAGACCCACCTGGACAACTTGGCGAGACCTCGTCTCTAAAATAAATTTTAAAAAATTAACCAGGCATGGTAGCGTGTGCCTATAGTTCCAGCTACTTGGAAGGCTGAGGCGGAAGGATCGCCGGAGCCCAGAAGGACCAGGCTGTGGTGGCCAGGAGCGTGCCACTGCACTCCAGTCTAGGCGACAGAGTGAGACTCTAACTCAAAACAAAACAAAACAAAAAAAACAAGTGCTCAACGGTAATCATGCCAAGAACCACATAGGAGAAGTACATGGGCTATGAGAGCCATAGGCAGGTGGATGGGCGATGCTCAGGGCGGGTGGGGAAGGCTGCCCTGAGAAAGAGCCCTTTGAGCAGATGTCCAATGGGAAGGTAGGAGTTGGAATACCTGCCCCAATCAGAGCACCCCATGTCCCTCCAGGCACTGCCTGTCTCCCTACTCCAAGTCACTCCCTGTACCTGCAGAGCGAGCTTGAGTGTTTGCTTGACCATATCACTCCCATTTAATAACTTTCATGGCTCCCAGTGCACTTAAAACAAGCAGATCCCTGGCCCTCACCTGTTTCTCCAGGTTCACCTTGTGCCACCTTTGCCTTCACCCTCTGTTTTTGCTACATAGGACTTCTCTGCCCACGCTCTCCCACCTCAGGCCCTGGCTGCTGATCCCCTCTGCCTGCAGTACTCTGCCCTCGCTCTCTGCCTGGCTCAGCTGCCAACAAAATGAACATCACTTCCTCCACAAAGCCTCCCTGACTCTGGCAATGCCCAGCCCCTCAGCAACTGCAGCTTTGCATCTAGCATCCATGCTCCCTGCTGGAGGCAAGGAGATGACTTGTTGCTACCTCACTGCTTTATGCCCAGGGCCCAGCTCTAGGCCTGGCATGTGGGGGCACTTGGTTCTGCAGACTGACTGCAGTCCCAGGCCTGTCAGTGCCATTGTGGGACTCTGAGCTAGTTAGAGGAGAACTCTGGACCTTGGTTTCCTCTGAAAAGGCTTGGGCAGCTCAACATTCCACCCCAGCTCCACCCAGGGAAGGCTGCTGGAGGCTGCACAATTCATATCGACTTAAAACAAAAATCTTACTGGATGACCTCACACCAGCCACTGACTTCTAGCTGGGGATGACAGCAAAAGAAAGAGTAGTCAAGGCTAGGTGTGGTGGCTCACACCTATAATCTCAGCACCTTCGGAGGCTAAGGTGAGAGGACTGCCTGAGCCTACAGGTTTGAGACCAGCCTGGGCAACATGGCAAGACCTCGTCTCCACAATAAATAACAACAACAACAACAACAAATTAGCCTGGTGTGATGGCATGCACCTGTAGTTCTAACTACTTGGAAGGCTGAGGCAGAAGGATCGCCTAAACCCAGTGGGCTGAGGCTACAGTAGCCATTGAGCATGCCACTGCACTCCAGCCTAGGCAACAGAGTATCACTCTAACTCAGAAAAAAAAAAAAGCAATCTTCCTATTTTTATTGTTAATCTTAACCAACAACAGCAGTGCACCCTGTTACATGGCTACAGACAATTTCACCTGAAGAAGGGGCTCCATGAAGCACCAAGGGACCCTCTGAGCTCCGGGGGCCTTTTATGAACAGAGACACCTGATCCACAGACTGACAATAGCTCCACTTTGGGAGCAAACTGATAGTGCAGAAAAAACACAGGATGTAGAGATGCCACGCCTGGCCTCGGGAAAGGGAAGAAGGTGGCACTCCCTGTGATGGTACCCACACACTGTCAGCCTGTGTATTCCTCACACCCAAGGTGAGACTGGCAGTGAGGTAGGACTTGTCACAGAAGCAGGACTGAAGTACAGTATGGGATCAGCAGCTTGGGCTGGTGGCCTAGCTCCACCACTCACTAGCTATGTGACTTCGGGCAAATTACTTAACCTCTCTGAACTTCCATTTCCTCATTTGTAAAATGGGCATAACAGTAGCTACCCACCTCATGGGGCTATAGTGACAGTTAAATGAGTGAATACGTGTAAAGCACTCAACAGTGCCTGGCATATAGAAAACACTCAAGAAACACTTGGTATTGCCAGCATCCCCATTTCATAGATGAGGAAGCTAAAGCTCAAAGGCTAAGAGCCTTGTAAGAACAAGACTGAGGGAGCCCTGGTGCCATGATTCAAACCCAGGGTAATCTAAAGTTCTACCTCCTTCCACACAGCCTGTCACTCCCTTCTGTGACCTTGGCCTTCACCAGGATGATGGCAACACCTAGGTCACAAGATCAATGTGAGGAATAAATGGAATTGCTCTCCATAAGCCACAATGTGCCACATAAATGACTGCTGCTAAGTGATCAGTCACAAGACGTATGGAAGATCAGCAGTCAGTGATCCCAAATGACAGCAAAAGCACAAGAGTGAGTCTCCGCATGCTGGTTACTGTTAACTGACATCCCAGATTAGGAGCAAATTCCACACACTGCACACTTGCAGGCAGCGTCAACACCAATGGCTGGGGAGACGCATTTCCACTATTTGATCTGAGCCTCCACAGCCCTGAATCCCTGATGAATCCTGCTCGCAGTCTACCCTGAGTCCGACTAAACCAGGAATTCAAGCGAGACGCACTCTCCCCGCCTGGTATTGCTCACGCCACTGCCGTCAAGGCTACACAATTCACACCTTGTATTTAAAGCAAAAATCTTAGTGGATGAGCTCACACAAGTCACTGACTTCTACCTGGGGATGACAACAGGAAGAAGAATTTGAACCATGCCCAAGTATGGTGGCTCACATCTACAATCCCAGTGCTCTGGGACGTATAGGCGAGACTGTATGAGGCCAGAAGTTTGAGACCAACTCTGGCAACGTAGCAAGACCATGTCTCTACAAAAATAAAAAATCAGTTGGGTGTGATGGTGCACACCTATAGTCTCAGCTACTTGGGAGGCTGAGGCAGGAGGATCACTTGAGCCCGGGAGTTCAAGGCTGCAGCAAGCTATGATGGCGCCACGTCGTCCAGCCTGGGAGACACAGCAAGACCCTGTCTCCAAAGAAAACAAAACAGAAATAATTTGAAACCATCATGGCAGCACATGTTACTTACACAGTGCTTTACTGATCCTAAAATGCTTCCAGGTGTATGATCCTAAAAGCCAACTAGGCAGATGGGGCAAATGTTCTCACCCTCACTTCACTGAGCAGGAAATAGTGCCTCCAAGGAGGCAAGTGCTGTAGTCAAACCACGGAGTGTTCTTCCTGGGCCCTGCTCCCTCTCCTCCACCGTGTGGACAATGGTCACTAACAGAAACATCTCAGGTCGTACGTACCATAGGTACTTATAGAGCAGCCACCAGGAATGCCCAAGTTCTCTTCAACTTCACTGGCTGGTTCTCATCTAAAACAGAATTAACACAGATGAAATGCACATCGCACAAAATTGACAGACATCTCAACAGTTTTGTGACTACTACAGCAAAACTGTGACTAACCAGAACAGTCATTGGATGGTGTATTGTTTGACACGTGCACACTCGAAGATATTCACGCCACTTACTGGCTCCAGCTGACCTTTCAAGCTGCCATTCTACTCTTCGCTGCACATACCCCTTCCCTCATTTGAACTGATCCCTTCCCTGCATTCCATGCACCTGGCTGACCCTTCCCCTGCCTGCAAGCCTGCGCTCTCTCTGTCCCCATCTGGAATGGTGCACCACTCCACTGCTTCCTCTCTAACTCCCAACAGTCACACGAGGCACAGCCCAGAGGCCCCACCCCCAGGGAGCTGCTCTCAGGCTTAGCTGGAGGTAAGGTGCCCTCCTGGCCCCTCTGTCTCTTCTCCTGCCATCCTTGTTGGTACTCAGAACTGGCTACCTTGTGTTTCAGTCCTTTTACATCTGTTCCTTCTACAAACACATGAGGGTGGGACTCTTGGTCATCTCCTATTTCTCACTCATTCTACTGATTCTTTCTAGACTGAAGTATGGGTATTTGCATCAGAGCTTTCAGCCTACCTTGCCCAACCCTCCTATCTCCAGCACAAGCCCACACAGTAATTCACTGGATGAGGGAGGGAGGGGCCGAGTCCTCCAGGTCAGTCCTTTGAGCCTCTTTGATTTCAACAGTCATTCCTCTGAAGATGTGCTATGGGTTGAACTTTGTCCCCCCAAAACATATGGGGAAGTCCTTACCCTAGTACTGTAAATGTGACCTTATATGGAAGTAGGGTCTTTGCAGATACAATTAAATTGCCTAATTAGGCCCTCATATGACAGGTGTCCTCATAAGAAGAGGGAAATTTAGACACAGATGGACAGGCAGAGAACACCATGTGAAGTCACAGGGACACACAGACACAGAGGGAACACGGCCATGTGAAAACGGAGGCAGAGACTGCAACTAGACTGCCACAAGCCACAAATACTTGAGGCTACCACAGGCTGGAAGAGACAAGGAAGGACCCTCCCCTAGATTCTAAAGAGAGCAAGCACAGCCCTACTAACACCTCCAGTTTGGACTCTGGCCTCATCAAGCCACTGAGTCAGTAGCACTTTGTCATAGCAGTCCTAGAAACGAATACATATAACCATCCCTGACAACAGGGAGAAAAAAGAATGAGAAAGTTATGCCCATACAGAGTTTGAAATACACACATATGGGAGATAGGACAGTCAAGTGATGAGCAAAAATACAAGACAGTCGTTTATGGTTTATTTTTATTTTTATTTTTTGGGACTCTGGCCTCATCAAGCCACTGAGTCAGTAGCACTTTGTCATAGCAGTCCTAGAAACGAATACATATAACCATCCCTGACAACAGGGAGAAAAAAGAATGAGAAGGTTATGCCCATACAGAGTTTAAAATACACACATATGGGAGATAGGACAGTCAAGTGATGAGCAAAAATACAAGACAGTCATTTATAGTTTATTTTTATTTTTATTTTTTGAGTTGGAGTCTCACTCTGTCACCTAGGCTGGAGGGCAGTGGAACGCTCCCGGCCACCGCAGCCTCGACCTGCTGGGCTGCTGCGATCCTTCCGCCTCAGCCTCCAAGTAGCCGAATTACAGGCGTGCGCTACTATGCCCGGCTAGTTTTTTTTTATTTATTGTAGAGACGAGGTCTCGCCAAGTTGTTCAGGTAGGTCTCGAACCCATGGGCTCAGGCAATCCTATGATTTAAAAAGAAACAAGGCTGGGTTCGGTGGCTCAGCCTGTAATCCCAGCACTTTGGGAGGCCGAGGTGAGTAGAGTGCCTGAGCCCGCAGGTTCGAGACCCGCTGGGGCAACTTGGCGAGACCTCATCTCCACAATACATCAAAAATTAGCTGGGCATGGTAGCGCGCTCCTGTAGTTCTGGCTACTTGGAAGGCTGAGGTGGAAGGATCGCTGGAGCCCAGTAGGTCGAGGCTGCAGTAGCCGGGAACGTGCCACTGCACTCCAGTCTGGGCGACAGAGAGAGACTCCAACTCAAAAAAATAAATAAATAAATAAAAAGAAACAAAAGGGGCCTCTGAGGAACACCTGAAGCAGCTCAACATTGACCCGGAAGACTGCCTGCTCTGCCCTGGGCTGGTGGAGAATGTGAACTCAGGGCTGGTGATGGCCATGGTTGGCAGGGGCCAAATGGGGTCAAGATGGGCCGAGTGATGCCTAGGGAGACCAATCCGGCAGACTCTAAGCCAGGCACCCTTTGTGGAAACTTCTGTATTCAAGGTGGTAGGAACATCATTCACAGCAGTAACTCAGTAAAAAGTGCTGAAGAAGAAATCAGCCTATGGTTTATGCCTGAAGAACTGGCTGACTCGAAGTCTCATGCCTGTGGCTGGGTCTGTGGAGAGGAGGCGGACAAAGCAGCAGTCCCCTCGGCACCATTGGCTGTGTTCAGGGCAGTTCTTCATTCCACTGACTTGGAAGCAACAGGACTGGCCATCTTTTCTAAAGCATATTCACCAATAAAGCCCTTGGAAACTGGGGGGAAAAAAAGAAATGAAAGAAGCCCAACTCTCTTTAAAGAGACACAGGACCTCTTTCCAGAAATGCTCCAAATCAGTGTGGAAACCATGACCTAGGACCAATAATAAGGCAGTCTTGGGACGAGCCAAAGGAAGGAACAGCAGCTGCAGGCATACCTGAAGCTTGAAGGAAGGCCCAATGAAGTTCCAACACTGACTTGGCTGAGCCAGACACTGTGGGCTCTCTCAGCCCCAGCGTTTCCAACCAGAAAGATGGAAGGAGAACATCAGCCCTCCCCAGGACTACTGGGATTACTGCCAGATGATACAGTGAGGACCAGGCACACAGCAGGTGCTCCAGAAGTGAATGGATTTGAAAAAAGCACACCTTGGCCAGCTTGGTGGCTCAGCCTGTAATCCCAGCACTTTAGGAGGCTGAGGTGAATGGATTGCCTGATCCCGCAGGTTCAAGCCCAGCCCAGGCAACTTGGCGAGACCTTGTCTCTACAATAAAAAAATAAATAAATAAAATAAACAAAAAATTAGCCGGGCATGGTAGCACGCACCTGTAGCTTCAGCTACTTGGGAGGCTGAGGGGGAAGGATTGCTGGAGCCTAGCAGGTCGATGCTGGGATGGTCGTGAGCATGCCACTGCACTCCAGCCTGGGTGACAGAGTGAGACTACAACTCAAAAAAAAAAAAAAGAAAGAAATCAGAAAGCACACCCAGCAGTAAGAGCTTTCCCCTGACGTTTTCCATGGTCCAACTCTGCACACTCCTTCCATTCCAGCCCCTACATACAGGCTACAGGTGATGGAGCTTAACCCTATCTGCAGAGTAAGGGATGAGGTATTTAGGCTGGGTGTGGAGTCTCATGCCTACAATCCCAGCACTTTGGGAGGCCTAGGTAAGAGGACTGCCTGAGCCCACAGGTTTGAGACCAGCCCAGGCAACTTGATGAGACCTCCTCTCTACAATAAATCAAAAAATTAGCCAGGTGTGGTGGCGCATGCCTGTAGTTCCAGCTACTTAGAAGGCTAAGGCAGAAGGATCAGATCACTTGAGCCCAGCAGTCAGGCTGCGGTGGCTGTGAGCAGCGTGCCACTGCACTCCAGCCTGGTCGACAGAGTGAGACTCCAACTCAAAAAAAAAAAGGAATGATGTGTTTATATCATCACTGGTAACAACAGTTACCAGTTATTAAGCACTGAGCTGGGCCTGTTCATGCATATTCTTCTTTACTATGTATATTATTATGACTCATGTGATATAAGGCAGGCATTCTCTCCATTTTACAGATGAGGAAAGTGGGGCCTAGCAAGTAAAAGGCAGAGACTGCAACCTGTAGACAACCTGCACCACTTCCTTTCTAGACCACTGTTGGCCCCGTGTAGACCACAACCTCCTGAAGGGCAGGGGAGTGAACCAAGTCATCTCTGTGCCCAAGCACAAAGCCAGTCACAGTGAGGGGCTCAGAAATCATCCGTAGAATAGACAAGTGATACAACTGGCCAGTTCCCACAGTAAGAAGAGTAGGTCAACCCCTCCTAGCCCCCCAAAATCCAACTGTTCTCCTTAGAAAAGGAAAGCAACACCTGATGTTAGATTGTTTTACAATCACCTTCTCCCAAAACAGAAAATCAAAAGTGATGTTAAGAATACTGTGTAATGAACTTGACATGTTACATCTCTACTGGGTTCACATGCATTGATGCATCTGAATTTTAAGCTATTCTAAAAAAAAAATAGTATCATAAAAACCTAACCAAGAAAAAAGAGGGAGTTTGATCTTTTATACTAAACACAGTTCAAAACTGCAGTTGGAGCTACCACCGTGTGATATACGACAGCCACAGAAAGCCATCCTGAAACCAGAGAGATGCTAGTTATTTCAGAAGATGACCTGGGTCCCATTCCTGGGGCAAGTGGGTAGGACCTTAATAAGCTCAAGAACAAGGTTCCCCAAGGACAGCCCGAATGTTGTGGCCACAAATGGTCTAGTTTCTCATCCATCCACTCAGCACTAATAGTCACCTGGTGCTAGACCTGTGACAGAGAGACATAAGGCTGACTGAGACAAGCCAGATCAAGAGACACATTCAACAAGCTGTAAAACCCACCCCAAGAGAAAGTGCTTTAACAACACAACAAACAAAAGTTCTACTGTGCTCCTGGGGAGGAAAGGATGCTTCATTTAATCCAGCAGCAGCCGGGCTCGGTGGCTCAGCCTGTAATCCCGCGCCTTTGGGAGGCTGAGGTGAGTGGATTGCCTGAGCCCGCAGGTTCGAGACCTGCCTGGGCAACTTGGCGAGACCTCATCTCTACAATAAATCCAAAAAATTAGCCGGGCGTGGTAGCGCGCGCCTGTAGTTCCAGCTACTTGGAAGGCTGAGGCGGAAGGATCGCCGGAGCCCAGCAGGTCGAGGCTGCGGTG
>CAUYQG010261863.1:0-11050 GCA_963574415.1 Tarsius wallacei
ATTGGTATCAATAACACATCTCAAAAATCATCCACCACGAACAAATAGGCTTCTTCCATGGGATGCAGTGCTCATTCAACATTCGTAAGACCATAAACATATTTAAATACATCAACAGATGTAAAGGCAAAAACCACATGATTATATCATTAGACATGGAAAAAGTTTTTGATAAAATCCAGCACCCCTTCTTGATAAAAACCCTTGAACATCTAGGCATAGATGGAACATATCTCAAAATAGTAAAAGCCTCAGCTAGGCCTATCCTAGAATGGAGTTCTCCTATTGTGACTGACATCCAGACCCTGCCTGGGTTTGTCTTTCTCAGTCATGCCCCAGCTGTGTGGGTCTGACGTTCAGAGGATTACTGGGGAGGAGGGGTTTGGGTCAGCCCTGGACTTACCACTGATCTCTTCGGAATCCTTCCTCATCCTTCTCTGGTCACACCCTTTGTCCCAAGGCTGGATCAGGGTAGGGGATGGGGTGCCTGGAACTCAGCACTCATCAGGTTCCTCTGAAGTTTGTGCTTTCAGGATATTCTCTCTGGGTCACGATCAATCCCTGAGTAGTTAATCCTCCAGTCACAGAGATTGGGTCTGTTGCTCCGTGGTGAGCAACTCAGAGCACTTTTCTGCGCTGCCATCAAGACGGTGGTTGGGTGCTTCCCTTGTCCTCTTCTGTGGGACTTAGCCTCTGGACTCCCTCCACAGCCCCTGCTGCCAGTGGCCTGCCGGGGACTGAAGTGGTGAGGCAAAGCCAGGAGCTGGCAATCTCTCCTGCTGCAGTGGTGAGGCAGGGCCTGGGGCGTGATCTCTTTCCACTGCTTCTTCACAAGAAAATGTTTTTCCATTTAAAAAAGACACTCGGCTTCTGCAACCTGGGAATAGCCAGAGACCAAGCAGAAAAGCTGCAGCACCAGTTGTTGCACCAGAGGCCTGGCCACTTGCTCAAGAACCCCCACTTAGACAGACTCTCTCAGCATTTTTTTCCCAGGAAGGGTTTTGTTGATTTAAAAAAAAAAATGGAAAATGGATCTCAGTTTGTGCATCCCGGGAATCACTAGGGTCCTGGATGCACCAGGAGAGTCCTGGATGCTAGCTCCCTAGCCCTTACTCAGTCAGCCACGCACATGCCCACTCACTCACCAGCATGTACACAAAATTTTCCATACACTCATTCACTCACACCGGGACTCTCATAGTCTGACTGGCTCAGCCGCCATCATCCTGACCCCATCAGCATTGGCACTTTCACAGCATGTATCACTGTGGCCCATCTTGAATGTCATTGTCATAATGATAGTTCAAGCATGTGTGATTCCAAGAGAACTAGAGCAGACAATAGGGAAGGAAAGGGCGAAGGACAGTGATAAGAAAAGGAAAATTTAGGTATGGGAAAAAGAATAGACAAATGTTCCTACTCCATGAGCCTGTTCCAACTCAGTATATAGCCACTGGTACATATAACAAAATGGTTGGTGGGCTACCTTCAAGGACACCAAATTATTCTGCTATGAAATTAAGCAATTCATACACAATTTTTTATTCTATTGAATGAAATAATGAACCATTCTTGTCTTCTAATAATGCCCATTGTCATATGCCATGCAAAAACTCGGTAGATTTAAACTGTATTTAGACTTTTAAATTAAATTATCATTTTGTCTAAGAATGTAAAATTATATTTTCATTAAAATTTAATAGCAATGAGTAAACTATATACATTGTCCAGAAAAATGTTATGACTATTGTATACATATTTTATGAGATTTCAGTGGGCTTAATAACAGTTAACATAAGTTTTTAGAGTAAGGCCTAAATTACTCTTCTTTTGTAAAATAATTTTATATATAATTTTACTGAGTACATAAGTATTAAAACCAGGCTTAATTATAATACAGCCAATTCTTCATTACAAAACTGTAGAAAATAAAATTGAACTTCAATAAAAATTCTGAAACTTTGCCCATAAGTGATGATCAATAAGAATGTATTAAGCTGAATTTAATTAAAGTCAGGAAACTGAAGTAATTTTTTTGTCAGGATCCGTCCCAACACCATCACCTTATTTTGTAATTCACAAGAGATATATTCACATCTGACAAGATTCCTCAGTAATTCAGTATTTTTATCATGGACTCTTTATTTAAAAAAAGAAGAAATATTTTTGATCAGTAGAGATAGGCAAGATAACTATGTAAAATATTTTTCTATCACCAAATTCTAATATACTCAAGTTGTAAAATTCTTAATTAAAAAAAATTTTTCATATTTTTTTTGTTATGTACAGTTTTTTCCCTTCCTGCCCCCACTCCCTGCAACACTGTCATGTACAATTTTATCCTATATTTCTCTACCACTTTTAGAGGCATATGAAAGAATTTAGAGGTTTTTATCATTTCCTTAGAAACTTTGAAATTGGACTGCATATTCTGCTGAGCCTTATTCTCTAGGTTTAAGGATAAATATACTTGTTGTTCTGCAATTGACAATAAAAGATACAGCTTATTATCTGAGGAAGAATTTTGTGGGACTACTTGAGATTATCATCAGCTAATTAAAAACTGAAAATTGTTTTTGCAAAATGTCAGCAGGACAAATTTTTCATCAGCTAGGCCAGAAAAGACCCTGGAAAATACTCTGGATTTAAAATTAAAATTTCTGAGCTCAGTTCTATACATAGGTATTGTCTTGAAACAAAATTGGAACTTAAATTCTCCGGACAAATTTTGAAATACATGAGTTAATATATAGCAACCATAAAACACTTTTATATAACTTTGAAGGCAGAAAGAATGTAAGCTCCAACATATACTGAAAACCTATTATGACATAGGTACTATTTTCAGAATTTACATATATTATATTATTTAATACCCACCATGTTATAGAAATCATTCTTGTACAGATGAGAAAGTTGATGTTCTGATAGGTTAAGTGACTGGTCAAAAAATTATGGCGATCATATAGCCAGGACATTGACAACATGCCACATACAACAAATACAGTGACAGAGTAATCAAAGCTGAGAGCAAATGCCTTGCTTCTATTTATTTGATACCTTATTTCAATAATTTTTATTCTTATTAATCATAGATTAATTATGATATCGATTTTGGAATCATAATTTTAAGCTTACTTTCTATGTACTAGGAAAATAATACATTTGAAAGGATTCAATGATTACCTCTCATTATTTGAAAAAAATTACTATATATGGCTCTATCCTCTATGTTGTTTGGACTATCAGGTAGCTTTGACCAATGATGAAGTTATCTGAAACGCAATGTTGGGAGTACTGGTTTACTATTCATTGTAGAATGAGAAAGTCGGTATATTTATATGATTTCTTCATTGTCTTTAAAGACACAGAATCATATTAACAAGATATTAAGAGAAACCAAGAGAAATAACTTTTAAATATGCTAGAAAAATATTGCAACATTTTGACTTTGGGTTAAGTCATGTCATTTTTGTAAGGCTGTGTTTTAGCTTTGGTTCAGAAAGTATCTTGTGTGTGCACGTACATGTATGTAATATGGATATGATATGATATGATTATGATAATCATAATCATCTAGCTTTACTACTGTAAATTTCTCTGAAAATGGTAATGAGCAATGAGTCAAGCAAATCACATATATATTATCCCTACATAGAGATACTATTCACAGTTCAAAGAATAGGTAACTGAGGTAATGACATAAAAGCACTTTCATGAAGAAAGCATAGACTCCAAATTTTATAATGTCATGTTCTCCGTCTCCCTAATTCTAGAATCTTCCTTCAACTGTCTTGCATAGAAAATTATTCAGTATTTATTGTGCCAGAAGAAGCAATTTTCTCCTCTGTAAATAATGTTAAGTTTTAAAAACCACTGCATACAGGAAAATTATACTTATGTTGCTATTTAATATCCATTTATATAGCTATTATTTCATATAATATATCTAATATTCATGTAACTATTAATGTGCATATAGTATATAAATATATGGTATATAAGCATATAGTATGTTTAATATTCATATACTATTAATATTCAAATAACTATTACTGCACATAGAATAAACATAAAGCAGCCATTCACAGATAATATTTCTTGTCTGTCTTGTCTGTTTTATTAAGGAACATAAGCATGTTCTTTTTATCAGACATTTTGTGAGTTCTCTTTGAGAGAACACTTACATATCTAACTTAAATAAATCTCATGTCACCATCGGAAGAAATTAATTTAGGATGTGTAAATGATAATCACATCCATCTCTTGCAGTACTCTGCAACTTGGCCTGAAATTCCTACTGGTAGAATCTACCTAAGTACTATCATGAGAAATGTACATTTTAAATGACTTAGATTTTGTTCTCAGTACATGAAAAGTAACAAACTCATAGGTATTAATCATCACCACAAATTATCTAGCCTAGAACAGGGTCCAGGAAACATAAGGAGGGTGGCAGGTGGAAGGAAAGCATCTAGTACAATACAATATATTAAGAAACCATTGGCCCAGCATAAAGTCACTTTATAAATTTGAGAAGGTAGGAAGAGTTCTCAAAAGAAATGAATATGTATTGTTGTCAGAACCCACTGTGTCTCTTCAAAACACTTGCCTGAAGCTGGTTTGATAGCAACTTATTCTTTCTTAGCTTTGGATCAAAAGAAGGCAGCTTCCAATTTTCTTGTCAGGGCACTGAATCCTTTAAGAAAATCTCCATTCTGTTGTTGGCTGTCACAGAGGATATTTTGAAACAAATTATTATCTCCAAAATGCAAAGAATAGGCAATTACAACAAATCAAATAGTACCGTGGTTTCAGATCAGAGTAAAAGTTTAAAACACAGGCTTTGAAATCAGTGGGAACTGAGAATGGACCCTCCCCCTGCCACTTACTGAATGTATTGGCTTGAGAAAGTTACTTAGTCTGTCTGATTCTTACTTAGTCTTCTTATAGAATCAGTACTGACCTCATGAGGTTGTTGTATTAGATTAAATAAGTTTATATGTATATATTTCATAAGTTAAGTGCCTAATTTATAAAAATCACTCAATAAAAGTATTCTTTGGATAGAAAGAAGAAATACTGAAGTTTAATTAAGAGAATAGACATGATGATGATGATGTTGACTGTTGAATAAGAAACAGTTGTTTAGTATGAGCAGTAT
The DNA here is from genome assembly GCA_963574415.1 of Tarsius wallacei. Classification (NCBI taxonomy): domain Eukaryota; kingdom Metazoa; phylum Chordata; class Mammalia; order Primates; family Tarsiidae; genus Tarsius; species Tarsius wallacei. The sequence goes on from CAUYQG010261863.1 coordinate 5,165, forward strand.
ATTGTGTAAAAGCAATATAATATGTACCTGATTGTTTTTTTTTCTCTTTATTTTCAGTGTGCACCTAATTGGCCTATTGGTTTGGCAATGTGATATTTCTGTGAGCCCAGTAGCAGCTATAGTAACTGACATTTTCAATACCTCCGATGGTGGACGCTTCAAATTCCCAGACGGGGTACAAAACTGGCCAGCACTTTCAATTGTTGTAATAATAATCATGACAATAGGTGGCAACATCCTCGTTATCATGGCAGTAAGCATGGAAAAGAAACTGCACAACGCCACCAATTACTTCTTGATGTCCCTGGCCATCGCAGACATGCTCGTGGGACTTCTTGTCATGCCATTGTCTCTACTTGCCATCCTTTACGGTGAGTACAATAAGCTTTTCAATCTTATATTATGTCATAGATTTTTGTCAAGTATCATGATAAAAACTCATAAAGTTAATTATTTTATCTGTAACATTTGGAGAAAGAAAAAAGCAAAATGTGTGACAGAAGGAATAGAATGTGTTTATCATTTATTAAATAAATTGGGAGCAGAGCCCTTAAAAAGCAAAACAGATATTTTATAATATGCTAAAGTCATACATAGATGCTTTCTTGCTCAATGTTATTTGTAAACAATGACAGAACCGTTAATTGCCTTAAAATGTACACAATGGGACAGTAACAGAAACAACTCCCAACCCCTGTAAATCTGGGCATTACACATACCTAGTACCGCCTCTAATACAAACAAGGAAAAACAGTCTCATCTTCTGTTTTTAAGTAATTCTTAATGTTGCCAAACTAAGTCGTTGGCACAAAATAGGCTCTTAATAATAGCTATTCTTCTTCCTCATGGAGTCTATAATTCATGTTTTTACAAGAAGACAGGAAATAAATTTAATTACTAAGTATATTAGTGCAAGTTTGCATCATTACTATAAAAATTTAGGCGCTGAAAGTTTCAATGATTTATGTTAAAGTATTTTTAATTTTTCTTTTGATTTTCTGTTATCTCTTTGTTTTGTTCATTTTAACTTAAGTTTTGTTTATGGCTAATATTTATGATGAACAATTGAAATCGCTTATACAATTCTACAAAGTAACTTTGCTAGGAAGCCAAAGGGCCCATTTTGAATTTAATTGCAATATACTCATCTCACAAAGGAGAAAAATAGACTCTCAGCTCCCTGAAATATATAATGGAATTAGAATACAAGAAATAATATTGAAAGTGTATCTAGTTATCAAATTCTAAAAGAAAAACAATGCATCTAGAAAGTAATCGCTGATGAAACTTAGAAATGAATTAGCCTGTTCTAAACATTTAACAGTAGATTATTTTAATAGGTATTTTATAAATTATTATTAGAAAAGCATCATCGTTCGTTTCAAAGCATCAGTATTTTAACTGCTCATTGGGCATTTTGCCACTCTATACCTCCAAAATTGAGAAAAAAGTTACTGAAATGAAGTGAAACTGTGTTTTAGAAGATATATTTTGTCCTGTGTTGCCTGTTTTGTTTTGCCAGTTTCTACCTTAATATATACATACTTGAGAAAGTTACTTAGTCTATCTGATTCTCACTCAGTCTTCTTATAGAATATATGTATGTGTGTGTGTGTGTGTGTGTGTGTGTGTGTGTGTATAGAGACTGACTGGGTACGGTGGCTCATGCTTGTGCAGGTATCTTTTTTGTAGAATGATTTGAGTTCCTCTGGGTATTTTCCCAATAGAATTGCTGTGTCATATGGAAGGTCAATTTCTAGTTCTTTCAGAAATCGCAACACTGTCTTCCAGAGAGGTTGCGCTAGTTTGCGTTTCCAACAGCAGTGTAGAAGCATTCCTTTTTCTTTGCACCCCTGTCAGCATCTGTTGTTGTTTGTTTTATTAATGATGGCCATTCTTAGATGGGATCAGGTGGTATCTCAATGTGGTTTTGATTTGCATTTCTCTGATGATGAGTGAGGCTGAGTACTTTTTCATGTGTCTGTTGGCTGCCCGTATATCTTCTTTGGAGAAGTGTCTATTCATGTCTTTTGCTCACTTTTTAATGGGGCTGTTTGTATTTTTTTCAGCACGTTTGAGTTCCCAGGGATTTTTTTGTGGGCCGTCCTTTTTGAAATGGACGGCCCACAAAAAATGGGTTCTCAAGCCAAGTTTCTATAGTCTTCTTCTTGGGTAATTTTTGCCTCACAATATCTGAGGCTACCAGATGACATTAGTTTCTCTTTCAAAGCAACTGGATTAATTTTAAAAGTCTAGAATGTTCACTCTTGAACTTTTTATTCTCCATCAATATCTGCCATTGAACACGCATGTTGCTTTCATATGTATTGTTTAATTTACCACAATAGAAATATACAACCCCACATCCTCTTTCTGTTAGCCATAATTTCTTTTTAGACAACAGTATATTTATAATTCATTTGCAAGATCTCAACCAAACTAGACATACAGGGATTTTGAAGAAAATAGGTTTCTTACTTCATACTTGCATGCAACCTATACAATCAGACATCTGTGTACAGAGGTAGATTCCAGGTTATTTGGTGAGGAAATACATTATCTATTCTAGTAGCTTTTTTTTAAATTAGGGGAAGTGCTTTCAGGAATTGAAAATTACACAATTTATATACAGCTATTTTGTTGAACAAAAGCAAGTAAACACCAACATAATTCTTTTCAAAATATTTAAAACGTTATTTTTTTTGCTTATCTAAATTAGAGCTAGGGGTAATAATGAACAATATTTAAATACTTAATTTGAATCCTTTGAAAAGGTAGGAGTGTTAGGCTAGGTTTTCTGTTCTCCTCAGCCAAGAGAACTGTGGGTTAGTCTGGTAGCTAAAATTCCTGTAGAAGATTCATTCTCATACGTTCCACTATTGTCCTCAGGGATTTTTAGAAATTCCATCAAAAGTCATTTACTGGAGTCAAAGTTGTTCTAAATGTACTGGAAGCATTCATGAAATAATGTTAGTTCAGGAAAATAAACATGTGATACACCTCATCAACAAAGTACCTGCATAATCAACATTTGTATACCTAACCCTGAATTGTACCCCCACATCTTTAATATTAAAAAAAAATATTGCTAGTACTTTCTGACATTCCTCTCCCTTGTCCCTAGGGTGATAAACAGTATTCTAACTTACCTGTACCATGTCCACTTGTATACCTAATCCTGAATTGTACCCCACATCTTTAAAATAAAATAAAAAATAATAAAATGATGTTTTAAATGAAATTTAGGAGGTAGACTTTATCAGATTAAGAAAATTATTTTATATTCCCAGTTATCTAGGAGTTTTGCTTTTTTCAGAATGGATGTTGAAATTTATCAAGTGTTTTCTCTATTATTATTACAACCCTAAAGTTTTTTAGTTTATTAAAATATTTTTTGAATTATAAAAAAAGAAAGAAAATAAACATGTGACAAATTGAATCTCTCTGATTTCTTTGAATTGGTTTACAAATGACAGAAGACTATCTTCTCATATATACTAAATATTTCCAAAATTTGTATAACTAGAGTTCATTCTCAAAGTGAAACAATTTCTTTATTTGTATAAAGGTGGTTGCACATTTCTAGAAAAATGATATATTAATCTCCAGGACATTGGTACTTATTGTTCACCTAAATGAGAGATTATGACTGGTGGCCCTTTTGCCTGGGGCACTTTTGTCCGCAGGTAAATTTTGTTTGGCCTAACCAACAGTTTTTAAACTTTGTAGTCTGAATGGCTTTTAATAGTGTGTGAGTTCCAGTTTTGCTATGCTTTCTACCACTCCCCAACTTCTTACACTCAGCTGTCTTACTGATATTACCTACCATCTTCTTACACCCAGCTGTCTTACTCACTGATATTAGCTACCTGGTTCCTAAAAGAGTTTTTGTCTGTGACAGGCATCACAGCTATGAGCATAAAAGGGACAACCTTGATATGGATACCATTGATAGGGAATACCATTGATATAGATACCTTGATATGGAAACATTCACTGGCTTGTTACCCCCATGTGCTAACAAAGGTCCCACAGCCCTCTAGAAAAGTACACCCATTTTCCCCAAGTACTTCTAGAAGTTCTCAGGGGTTATCTCACATGTGATCATGAATAAACAATTTGCATCATGCATTGCTGCAACTCTTCTGGGCTTTCATATGTATCCACCATCACCTGCCATCATTCACAGTTGCTGGGCATCCATCATCTGCCATTGGGCATCCATCATCTCCCACTGGGCATCCATCATCTGCCATATCTAAGGCAGGGCTTCATCGTTTGCTGGGCATCTGCTGAGTACCGCCGTGTCTGTTGGGCATCCACAATCTGCCACCAGGCATTGTGGTCTCTGCCGATGCTCAGCCATTTCACCACCAGTACCTTCCATGAGAATGCTGCGTACCTCTCCAGGGTGCTGTTACCTGAGCTGCTAAACCTACAAGCCCTCAAGATACCGTATGGTGCTGCATTTGCTTCAGTCTTCATTGTACTTAGCTGGGTCCCTTGCACAAATTAGGAACATTTCCTCCCATAACTGTGGCATACTCTGTTATCTAGACATTGAAAAATCAATGCTTGTTCCTGTCTCCTTCACAAAGTCCCTCTGTAAAACAGATCTATTTTTTCTCTCTTTTTTACTTTTTGATGTCTTCCCCAGGGCTTACACATTCCATAGGGCTGATCTTGAGTCTGTATACTGATGCCTTAATTCCTGTCCTCTGGCATTTACACAAAAACTTTCCTCTGAAAAGCTTAGCAGGGACCTTGTCAGTCTTGTGTACTTGTATATACCTACCACTTACCCCTATATCTGGCCTTTTAAAGTATGGATAAATGAAGGCCTCCTTTTCCCTTACAAATCAATTCATGAGGTCAGATATTTAGAATTCCCTAGCCCAACACATCTAGACCTGTGAATCACTACTTTTGAGTCTTCTCCCAATATCCCCTTTCCCTCTGCTAGTACACTTAACATTTTACTGCCAATTTTGTATCCTAAGGGAGAAAATTCTTTACCAGGCAGGTAAGTTTCAATTCCAAGTATAAAAAAATGACATCAGAAAACTCTAGTGAAATGTATTGAAGTATGTAGTCTAAAGGTCTCAATTTTTGTTCTTATATATCTAAAGTCTCTGTCTCTAGTCATTATTCTCTTTCTCTCTTTTTTCTCCTTAAATATGCACAACTTTTACATATGTATTACCAATTTAATTCTCCAGTAATTCACAAAATAAATTAACATTCCAGTTTTGCTTGCAAAAGTCATTTTACTACAGGTGGATAGGTAGTATTGTCAAAGCTAAATAAATTCAGTTACCACCTAACAGAGTCCTCTAATCATGTATATTCAAGAGTCATTTTTCCAAGTCTTATTATAATAAAAGTAGTTAATAGTTACTGTACATTTACTAGTACTGTATATGGTCCTAGCCAATACACAGTGTTTTAGAACCACAGCTTTTTAAAAAAAATATGTGGGGTGCAATTCAGGGTTAGATATACAAATGGTCATTGTACAGGTAAAGTTTGGGCCTCACTTTGGTCCCCACTTCACCTGATTTGAGATCAGGTAGAACCACAGCTTTAATCAAAATAATTTCATGGCCGGGCTCGGTGGCTCAGCCTGTAATCCCGCGCCTTGGGAGGCTGAGGTGAGTGGATTGCCTGAGCCCGGGGGGTTCGAGACCCGCCTGGGCAAGCGAGACCTCATCTCTACAATAAATCAAAAAAATTAGCCCGGGGGGAGTAGCACGCGCCTGTAGTTCCAGCTACTTGGAAGGCTGAGGCGGAAGGATCGCCGGAGCCCAGCAGGTCGAGGCTGCGGTGGCCGGGAGCGGCCACTGCTGGGTGCGGTGGCTCACATCTATAATCCCAGCACTTTGGGAG